>JASCZW010006671.1:0-86133 GCA_034211315.2 Aedes japonicus
CGATTTACACGCGTTTTCCCTTGACCAAATTTTGACCGTATCACCCTTTACTGTTAAACAAAGTTGTAGGTCTACTTATGCACTACAAGTTCATCATACATCATATTATCAAATCGACCCTCTGAAAGGAGATATTGGCAAATGAATATGCCTGAGTCAAAAATGATAAGCCGCAACCCTGAAATAGACCCCAGTGTGTTTTTTTGTCTCTTGTCCAATAGTTCTTATTCCTACCTCCCCTTGGAACCGTTTTTTCCCTCTGTTGGCGCCGGGTACGATGTAGGAAAGACCGGGTAACCAACCCCGGTGGGCCTTGGTCGTATGCTGGCAGGGAAGGATCTGGATGTGGATCAGGGTATGATGACAGGGAAGGAGAGGCCTGTTTCCACAGGGACATGCTATCAGAGCTTTTGTATCCCATGTTAGGCGCGGTTCGAAATAGCGTCTGTTCTCCAGGTTAGGAACGGCTACATCCGACTGTCTTTCATGTAGGCGGTTAGCCCCAGAGCTAGAAATAATTGAGTAAAAAAAAATGTTCAGTGTGCACAATTTTCTCAGTCAAAATACATTCGTGTCGACTTATTTGTCTGTGTTCAGTCATTCCGTTGTCCCTGTGTTCCACACAACCCATTAACACCATAGTAAAGCACATATCTGGCTATTCAAGCGTCAAGAGATTTCGGCTGCTTGACCGGATGTTCTGTTTACCAGTCTGAAGGCGAATAAAATTCTTCGAAGCCAAAGGAAGCCAAAAGGCGGAGCTGTAGCAAACGATCTATGGTCGAAATCAATCAGAAAATATATGGTTATAATATGCCACTATCCGTTGTTAACAACGTTCGCTACCGGCGCATTCCACGGTAAAATATTGAACGACTGAAACAACCAGAAGTCACCCCAGAACACACGCTGTACCTGGAAGCTGAGTTGCTGGAAAAGAAAGTAGTCGACGAAGTAGTGTACTTAGGACAAAGAAGCACTACCTGGAAGGAGTACATGAAGCTGCTATACCGCTCACAAAAAATACGCAAGTTCTACAAAAAGCTAAAGACTTCACACAAAGGTTTTGTGCCGCGTGCCGAGAAGGAGCGATGGTAGCGATTTGACGAATGAGTGTAGAACAGAGGACGAAAACAGAGGACATCTCAGTTGCAGCAAACGAGGAGGAAGTACCAGCGCCAACTATGAATGACTCCAAGGAGGCCATCAAACAGCTAAAGTACAACAAAGCAGCTGGTAAAGATGGTCTCGCGCCGGAACTTCTAAATGTTTGTATCTGGAAAACTGATAAGATTGTTGTACTGAGTAATTTCCTAGATTTGGGATCGCGAACAACTACCAGAGGAATGAAAGGATGAATGATTTGTCCAATTTATAAGAAGGACGACAAGTTGGACTCTGAGAAATACTGAGCGATAACGATCACTAATGCCGCTTACAAAATCCTTTCTCAAATATAGTTTTCGTCGAGATTTGTAGCAAACAAATTAATTCCTTGGCCTGATCAACAACCGACCACATCTTTTCGTTGCGACAAATTCTCCAGAAAACTCATCATCTATTCATTGACTTCAAAGCCGCATATAATTCGATATGATAGATCGAGCAATCATGCACGAAAACAGCACCCGAATGAAGCTTATAAAACTGATCCAGGCTACGATGAATGGAGTGAAGGGTACAGGGTGAGTTGTAATTCCTGTCAGGGTTTTTTAAACATGATAGATTATCGAGACTTCTCTTTTTTTAAACTTGTGTAACTTCGGAAATATTCTTATAATTATGTATATACTAGCTGGCCCGGCAGACGTTGTCCTGCCCATAATTAAATTACTTAATGGAAAATTGGAGAAGGAGTTATAAATGAAAAAGTTTATTTGCAATAAGTATTAATTCCATTTATTTAGAGTTAATTTCTTACTGTTGTGTGATGATTTAATCAAAATGTGTTGCTGTAAGGTAAGGTTTATTGTCCAAGAAAACTTATAGAACATTATATTACCATAGGTGTTGGCATGAACTGTTCTCTTATTATGTTCGTTGCCCCAAACGAAGTCATTTGAAAACAACCATTATAACTCTGGATGTTCTGCAGAATATCTTAGAATCACTTTCTGTTCCAGACACCAATGAGCGCAAACGCTCTGGTGGTGGATTTAGTGGCGTTACTTTAACTTTGCCACTTGCACAACACAATTCATTTGGTGTTTCATTTGGGAGCTATAATGCGTAACAATGAGAACAAACTTCACTCATTGATTCAATGGCGATTCGCGATTGGCGATTCCATTGATTCAATGGATATCCGCACTGAAATTAATCAAAGGATCATATTGAAATGCACGTTGAAGATTTTGCAGAATGTAAGTTTGCTGTCGTAGTCGTTTAGTGATGTTATTTTGGGTACGATTGTCACCAGATCTTTCTGATACTTCCCGATTACGCTTCTTTCTATCGCTTGTATTTCGACCTGCTCTCTCTTCTTGATCCAACATCGGTCGAGCCCGTGCCATTCGTTGTCGATCCAAGTCATTTTGAGTTGCATGCAGAACGTCTCATTCAAGATTTTGCTGCGCTAACAGTCGTGCGGCTGCAGCGACCAATATTACTTCGTCTAGTAGGAGGCATTGCACAATAATACTAATTGAAATTGAAATTGCAACATAATTAGTTTCTTCTAAATTTCTAGTAATATGTTCGTTTTCACTTTCCTGATGCAATATTAATATAAACAGTGAACGATACTAATATAAACAAAAATGTTATTATACACCTGTCAGATCAACATAGAATACAAAAACTAATACTCTCATTCTCCATCGAACTTCACTCCTATTTACATCTCGCTGCGAGATATCACCAATACAAACGTTTCAATTTATACGTGAACCTACACGTTTACACTGCCCAAGTAACAATTTCAGTTCTATTCCAGCCGTATAGCGCTCCTCCCGGCTTTGTTGATGAAACTACATTGAAAACTGTTTTGTCCACCAACACCTCCTCTATGCATCTTTAAAGCCGAAATGTATACAAAGTGGCCCACTCTTTAGACGGTTGTGAGAACAAATTAATAAAACCTTTCCAAGACCATAAAGATTTTGAAAATGTTCTAGTGAATGATGTTATTATTAGAGATAATGCCGAATGGCCACAGCTGTCAAAATTCACGGCGATATCGTGGTTTGTTTTTGTTGTTCTGCTTTGTTCGATTCTCTGCTCTTCTGATTCATTCGACAGTAAATAATGGCTAAGAAAAAAGCTCAAGTGTTGCGGAAAATTATGTTTGAAAGCAAAATATATAAAACAAATTGAGTTTTTTTGTTTAGCATATCATGCTCCAAATCATATGCGCATTTAATTGTATGGTGAATATTGGCATGATAAGAGCTGAAAATTAATGTGCCTCGGAAATTATGCGAGTTTACAACATCAAAAACAAAATTTAAAGAAATATATTCGATAAATTAACCAAAAACGTCTGAAAATTGATGGAATTCAATAAGGTTATCTGAACGAATACCGAAATTTGCCTTAGATCTACAGTTCAATTGTATGACATTTAAAATTTAGTGTTTTTTTTTTCCACATTTCAATTATTTCATTCATTCCAATATGGCGATTGCAAGCAATCACAGTTTTAGCAATGGTTACTATAAAACTATCTGGTCGCTTGGAAGCTTTTCAAATTGCCAATTAGCCGTTTAATGCATTTACTGGAAGAAAAATGGTTTTAAAATGCTTTTTCAACTGACCATAATAAGATAATATGAATGAGTCCTAAAACGGTATTTAAAAACAGCATTTTATGATTTTACAAAGTCAAAATAAAAACTTTGATAGGGATGAAATTTTAGAAGTTAAGGTTTTAAGATTGTTGAAAAAAGCTGTTTAGGTTCTTATAAACCTGACTAAAATTTGAAACCTATTGGCATCTCTTGCTGCCATAATAAAACCGAATTGATTTCTGGTGGCTTTCATAAAACTTTAATAAAACTTAGTAAAGCTGAATGGTTTTGGCAATGTTACTTGGGTGAGGTTGCTTTTTACGCAGGAATGAGTGCGCTGAAAAAAAAATCCTTAAAAACAACTGAGTAGCTCCTAGAATTCACGTACAAACCCGTAATTTACGAAAACCTCGTGAAAAGCAACAAAAGTGATTATTTAAACGCGTTAATGACAAAATCTAAGTGAACAGTATCTCCTCGCGTGAATTCTGAACACCACGTAAACAAAAACTCGCATAATAAATCGTTTTTCGCATAATTTTTCAAAAAGTCCTAAATAACAATGAGAGATTCGCTCCTCTCTCGTCCTTTTTTTGTTAATTAAGACGCCATTATAAAATTTTCCAACGGTTTCTCCTTCCAACTCGATGGATGGTGTTGTTGTTTTCTATTATGATATTTCCATGCAAAGTGAAAATTTAATTTAAATGATTTTTTTTACTTTCCCGAAAAAATTTCGTACATTTTTTATTTTAAAAACCTGTTGGAATTCAAGACGAATCAAATGAAAAAGAAATCAAGTAATTCCATTGAGTCGTTCGTGAGTTATGCTGTCACGAACGGACAGCATTTCATTTTTATATATATAGATTTAGGTATGGGAAAAACGTGCTGGTAGTATCTACTATCTACTATATATGATTTATATAAATTTATAAAATTACTAGCTGACCCGGCGAACTTTGTTCCGCTCTATCCGATTTAAGGATTCAAATAATTCCGAACATTCATGATTTAATTTTATTTTTAAGTGACTTTAAGCCAGGTTTGGCTGCTTGTCATCTCAATTTTTTATCATTCATTCGTGATCGATAACATATTACGAAACTTGAATTTTAGATATTTATTGAATGAAACACTTTTCGAATTTGTTTGAATTTACATGCATTATTTACATGCTTGTAGAGGTTGACAGAATCTTGCGCCAGTTCAATTCAGTGCGTTGTGGTAGACTTCATTCTTTGTTCCATTATCCATCGCGTAAATAAACAAAGATTAATAAACAACAATGCCAGATGCATGAGCATTCGAAATTAATCCCGCACACTTCCAAAGATTGACTTTGTGATTTATTGATTGTCATGGCGAATTAAAGGTAAACCGGAAATTGTATTCGTTTGAACTCAACAGGTAAATCGTTTGAAATAAGAGGAATTCTTGGACACTTCCTCGCCCTTGAATTCGCCTTGAGTATCATTGCTTGAATGACATTATTCTTGAGTTGCTTAACGACCAATCTTGTTCTATTACACAATTCCGGTTGATTGATATTCTGGAGCATGATGATAACAGATCCAATCTCCCTTCGTAAATTATATGGTGGTAATCCTGGTAAATCCAATGAATTCAGGAATTTTGTTGGATAATTGATTACTTCGTCTGGATTAGTCACACAATCAATTAAGTTGAATGAATGTAATAGTCCAGGAAGTCACCGGCATCCTTATTTTTCGCACATGCACTTAACCAATCGTGGTTCTCATGATTCTGAATGGTGTTTGGAAAACACTCGTAATGAGTTCCTCTTTCGTCGTTGTGAAATGGCAGACATTCGGCAGGAACGAAATCAATACATTGCCAATCGCCAACAATTAATTCGAAAAAAACTCGGCACACGGATCATTTTGATATCTAACTCACATATTTCTCGTCAACTGTAGCTACGAAAGCTTAAGCCCCCAATGCTCGTTTGTGTGCCATTGGGCATTCGTCCCAGATGATGATCTTACAACACTGCAACACTTTCATCCTTGTAAAATTCTTCGGAATGCTGCATGTTGATTCGTCTGTCAGTTGGTGATTCAACGGCAGCTTCAAAGCAGATTGAGCCATTCGACCGCCTTACAACAATGTGGCTGCAATCCCCGAAGAGGCAACCGCCATTACAATATCTGATCATGGGCGAACCCAAGCCAATAGTAATGAAATAAGGTACTTTTTGCAAGTTCCGCCAGGTACATTGATGAAGAACACGCCTCCATTTTAGTCGTCAATCGCTTTCATCAAAGTGTCGTATACGTCCTTTTGCTGAGGAGTCTCTGCCGCACATGAGTAAACGGATGTATTCGACCTAAATCAGCGCCGCGTTGCGCATCTCATTGTTAATTTCCAGCTCGTAATTTACAATGGTTGTGCGAGCTCGATGTAAAATATTATCAACCATGTCGCACATAGTAGATCATCCACAGTCCGAAACGACTCAAACGAAGCTGGACCACGAACATTAGCCAAAAGCAGAATAATAAGGACACCTGTGAAATGGAGCAATGTCATGTGGACTATCATCGTCAACGCCGCTCCATGTCAAGGATAACTCGATCAAACGTTACCATACATAATTTATTGAAAATCTATCATTTTTGAAGTTTTTATAAATGTTCCTTGAGCGTAGCCAAACAGAACAAAAATAAAAGCAACTTAAATCGGCCGATCTGTTCTTGAGTTATGGGCGGTCTTACGTATGCCACTCTGTTTTATATATAGATATATAGATAGATAAAAGTGTTATTTCCGCACCCCCTTACACAAGATGGTTCGATATTGAGCCCCCTATTCTCAGCCGTATACAGCAAGAGAGCTTCCTACAGCACTGGAATAGTCTAAAAAACGATCTAGATGGCATTGCTGTTTGTAGTCTTCAAGCTCCTGTATGCAGGATCAAGACGATGAGCGGGTAGACACAAACAGCGATAGAATTGAGATATCTTTTAACAGATTAAACCCTATATATGGGATTGAAGTGCCCGCCCGGGTGGAGGCAGTCCCACAGGCTCCCAATCCAAATGGTTTGACCTGGGTGCCCTGATGGTCCTTCCTCTCGGCAATCAGCTAACAATAACTTTTTTTTTACAATACTTGCCAATAACCTCGCTTTTGACATCTCAGTAAACGTAAACAACATTTTCTGGTGCTTTTTTACCAGTTTACAAGTGCCTATCTATCTATCTAACTATCTATCTCAAGCAAAAAAGAACGAAAATTGTGGCGTGGAATTATTTCCTTCCATGGCCATCAATCAGATGTCTAAAAAGGTTGGAAGCCACGATGAGTTGTTCGAAATTGTCTGAATAGTTCGGAACATTATGGCAAAAACTTGCCAAAGACGACCGTAGGAAAGTAGTTAACATGGCTTTAAATTTTTCCAAATCGCACATTCAACTGAAGGCTGAGCTTGATTTGAACGTATCCAGAGAGACCTTTCATCGGGTATAATTGGTGAACACCCCGAAATTTATCGTGCAAAAAATATGCGAGCACTCGAGTTTTTCAGAGCTTACATGAAACATGACTGGAGCTGGTAAGTTTCAAGCAATTCGAAAATTTCCATGTTTTCATATGGTTTATTGCTATCATTGTGAGAAATAATGATGTTGTTTTCTTAACTTATCTTCATATCGTATTGGCGTGATCTACCAAAGAACTTGGTAAATTTTTCCACATGATTCCTATTTCGAAGAAGCAAGCTGTATGGTAAGGGGAAGTCGCGACAGACTGGAGTCAGCGATTTCTTCCAGCAAAATAAACAGCAAGGACAACATTAATGTCCTTCAGACACGTTACTCATGAACAGGGATGAATTTTTAAAAGGACAACAAATCTATCTACAAAAGTGCTGAGACCATGAAGTGACTCAAGGTCAACAACATCGATGTTGGACCTCTTTTTTTTTGTTTATTTGTAGTTAGGCATCAACAGGCCAAGTTCAGGTCCTAATGATGTTGGTTTAAACAAAAAAGGAATATTACATAGAAAAATGATTACACAAGTCGTGACAAAAAGTTGATGCGACGAAAAGAAAGCCTTAGCATTAATTTGTTGCGCATTGGCCTTGGTTGAACATTGATGTAGATTTGTTGCAGAATTGTTTCGCAGTCGGCTCTTCCTTGTAGAGTATCTGCGACAGTTAAGGCTCTACAAACGTCTCTACGGACTCGCAGAGGCTCCATGTTTACTAGTCGACAGTGACTTTCGTAGCTAGGAAGACAAAATGGGTCTCTCCAAGGTCGTCTACGAAGCGCGAACCATAGAAAACGACGTTGAATAGATTCGATTCCCTCGGCGCCATTATTATAGTTCGGGCTCCAAACTGCCGAACAGTACTCCAGTAACTAGAAATTAGAAGAAAAATTAGTATTTTTCATTAAATTCCAACTACCTTTGCTTATCTTGACAGACACGCATATTTCGTCTACAATGTGCAAACTTCTTCAGTGTCTCGTACGTAGAACTCGACACTGAAGACATTGTAGACGAAATACGCGTATCTGTCAAGATAAGCAAAAGTAGTTGGAATTAAATGGAAAATACTAATTTTTCTTCTAATTTCTAGTTACAGGTATTCCACTAAACAGCTAAAACCATCTAGGATTCAGCACTCCAGTGTACATTGCACGAGAGAACAATAAAGCGATTTTAGGCAATGGATGTCGCTGAAATTTTTCGCCTCGTCAAAAACAAAATCAAGAGTTCTTGAAACTTTATCAACAACTATGATGCGAATACGTCAGTTTAGAATCCAGCTAAACACCTAGGTCTACATTCGTTCAATGGTCGTGCCGAGATTCTATTTGAAAACAATTGGTTGATTCTGCGGTGAGAAGGTTATGACTGAGCCGGGATGACCACCAATCGATTTAGAGTACCCCAATCAGCAAAGGCCGCCTAAAGCAACTGTCAGTTGACGCCCTGTAAGATATGAACGAAACCATCTTAAGAGATTACCGCCAACTCCTGGCCTGTCAAGTTTAGCGATCGCAATATCGTGGTTCAGCTTGTACAAAGCTGCCGTTACATCTGTGTAGACCACGTTCGTTTGGCATCGAGCAATCAGTGATGTATGACGTTAGGCAAAATAGGTTTGATGTTGTGGAACGCCCAGTTGAAAACCCGTGCTGATAGGCATTCAAAATCAATGTGCAAAAACAGCGTTCCTTACGACCAGTTCAAATAGCTTCGATGCGGCGCTTAACGACGTGATTCCCCTGTAGTTATTCACATCCCTCTTGGACAAACTTGTTTCACGGAGATCCAAGAATCATCTTCAACTGCACTTGCTTCCAGCCTGGAACTAACTGCAACCAGAACGCCCCCGCCGGTCGATTTCCTGCTATTGTTTGAACAACAAAGACATCCAAAAACATAACTGGAAACAGTCCGAGAATCTAACCATGTCTCAGTCAAGCCTATAATGTCATAGCAATGATCCATGATCGCTAACCGATAATCATCTAAGAGGCGGTTCATTCCACCAACATTCTGGTAGTAGGTGACAATATCCGAATTCCGGAGTTGAAGGGTAGTAGCACTGGGAAATACTGTTTTGGAGCCCTACATCGATGTCATTCTGGAGTTTACTAATTCGCTGCTGAGGTTAACGCCCCAAATGGACTTTTATGTATATGCACTTCTACTGTTATTAATTGAGAGCTTTCGATGCCATGTACCATTTTTTCATTTGTGTGATTGTGTGGCAAGTACGATCATCCTCATCAACATCAAACCCCCCCCCCCCCCCCCCAATCATCGTAAATTTTCCTTAACAAAAAATTCCTAGACCAGACCGGGAATCAAACCCAGTCAGTTCCAGCATGGTATTGCTTTGTAGCTGCGCCGTTACCGACTGAGCTAAGGGAGGATCCAGCATAGGCTACATAGCTTTGAAATTGACAGGTAAAGTAAGTAGGTTAAGTGGGAAAAACACCTCCAGTACTTTTCAAGCAACCACTAATTCCCTGGGGAATAAGAGAAACCTAAACGTGCCATTCAGGAGAAATTCAGGGTTAAATTTCGTCGGACGCGTCCAGGTATATATGTATGGTAACACGGGAATTTCTTAAATTGAAAACGATTTTAAATGAACCTGGCACCCCAGAAGAGCGACGAAAGGTCCAAAGAAGAAATAAGTGAAAATGAAATTCATCTTGGATTGATGATCTTTAAAAAAGCAAAAGAATAATAACAGATGCAACCAGAACTGCTAATTATATTCACCCAAAAAAAATCACATAATCAGTGGAAAATATCCACTAGAAATTCACTTAATTTTCTTGTGATTCAGGAAGTTAAAAATGCTTTGCAATTTAAGTCACTTGTTTTAGTATTGGAAAATATCTACATGTGTTTCCAGTAGTAACGAAGTGAAATATTATATTGTTGTTACTCGGTTTTGGTAAGTTGTAACTATGGGGCTATTCATAAACCACGTAAGCTTTTCTGCGGGAGGGGGGTTTAACTGACCAAAGTCTACGTTCCTTACAATTTTTTTTTTTAAATGTATGGAGAAAGGCCTACGAGGTGGGACGTGTGGTCTGAAATTTTCCAAAGTGATTACGTGGTTATGAACAGGCCCTACTGAAAATTCAAGTTTTACTGGATAAACATCCAATTTTAATTAAAAAGAGAGCCTTACAACGGCATAACAGTTACTTTTGTAATAAAACAAGAAAAAATGTTATATTTCGCCTACGAATCTTTTAACAAAATTACTTGCTTGTCAACACCATAAGACCGAAATTGAATTTGCAATATCTTCACGAATGGTTTCTCAAAAAATGCACTGCAATCCAGACACTTGCACTTGCAATTTAACTGACGACGTATGCAGTGGGTGAAAACACGAGCTAAATCTATAAAATACTTGGAGAGAAAGTAAATTTCGTTTAGAATTTTAGAAATGCATTTTTTACTTTTCTTATTTTTAATCATGAATTCTACGAAAAACAATGTGCAACGATACACCTTATAGACCGTTCCAATAACTATATCATAAACCTAATTGCCATCGATTTCAAAAGTTTGTGAAAGTTAACACATAACAAAATCAACTGTCGTTTTAGATTACTGTTTTGCCATAAACTAGTTGCGTAGGTACTACAGAACATCGTAAAGCTTGCCTATAACAGCACTGACACACTTTCGCACCTGTTTATGATGACGCCGGAACATTCGAATCAAAACTGGAGAACTCAAAATTTGCATACCTCAACATCTAGTTTTCTTTTCTTCCTCTGGCTTCCGACGAAGAACCAGTTCAGCGCCAATAAACTCTGCCAGACCATTATTATGATTGCTGGTTGGCACATTTCCACTTCTTTTTTTCTCTCCCTTGTATACTTCCCCAGTCAATTCTGAATCTTTGCACTCACCTCTTGCTTGGCTGGCTGGCACCGAAACACGGGAGCTCGCTGGTGTCTGCTAAAATCGTGTATTCCTTCTTTCCACTGCTTTTAGAATATGCCTCCTTACTGCTCTTGGCGTGTCGGGAAATCCACCACTTTAGTCGACTATCTCCGGCTGACAAGCTTTTTCATTCGATTTCCTTCGAATTGTTTTCCAAAGCACTGAAGGCTGCTTTGCTTGCACTCGACCGGGGTCAGACAATTCCCCAAAAATCAATGAAATACGAACAACGGTGCTAATAAATAGTGGTCTGCAGTAGTCTTTTGGGTAAAAAATACGAGTACACTCAGCTATCTGAACCAGTAGATCTAATTCTCTATTTCCTTTAAATTTTATTTTAACAATGACATCAGAGAACGATATTCAGCATTTGCAAAATTCAAATTTACGTACGACTCAACACCGAAAGAAAAATGTTTTGCTTATCCCAATGACGTTTTCTTGCCACTCTTCAAGGCGAATGATTCACTTTTTTGTTTCCTTTTACGAAGAAAGGAGTTATATTTCGCCTACGAATCTTTTAACAAAATTACTTGCTTGTCAACACCATAAGACCGAAATTGAATTTGCAATATCTTCACGAATGGTTTCTCAAAAAATGCACTGCAATCCAGACACTTGCACTTGCAATTTAACTCACGACGTATGCAGTGGGTGAAAACACGAGGAAAATTTCAATGCACCTCAACACGACGGATGACACCAATCGAAAAAGGAAAACCCTGACAGATTATCTATTCCGTGAAGAAAAATTATTCCCACTGACAGCTTGATAATTTTGCGATTTTTTCCTTCGACATATTTTATCTCACGCAATGACAACTTTTCACTATGCACCACTTTTTTGCAGAGAAGGATTCTATTACTCTCTGAATGAAAAGCACCGCACACAGATATTTTATTTTTGCAGCCGAAAAATAACACCCCGAGAGGCAGACGGCGTCTTCGAAACGGCACAAAACACAAAACTGGACTGAACAACAGGAGGACAAGAGCTCTCGTTGATGCTTATAAAAATTTGAGAAAAGATGATAGCGTTCAAAACATTGGAGTTTGAGAAACGAAGATCAAAAAGAAGAACGGAAAAACGTCAAACTTGACGTCTGTGCTTTGCTCTGACGAGGAGTAGGAATCTAAACATGATAAGCTGTAAATTTAAATTAAGCTTTTTTAATTAATTTTTATGCATTTAGTTCTGTGGATTTTGTGCTTTGATCTTAAAGAGTAAAGCTTGTAGTACACTGTTTGTCCAATAGCCAAATATTTGACATAGGCAGATAGGCATCTGACCCACATCTATGATATCTGTCAGCTGTCTAGCTGCCTATGCCAAATATTTGGCTATTGGACAAACAGTGCACATTGGTCCGAAAAGGCGATTTTCAGGAATAAAATAAAAAGTGCACTTAGATGACGTGTAATCAAATTGGTGTCTTCAAAGAAGTTTTTGGTAAGATTAAGGTGCATCTGAAAAAGGGGTCGTCCAAAAACTGCGTTCATCGGGGCACGATTTTTTTTTTACTTTTTTGTGTGACGTTCTAGGCTTTCAAAACATTCTACAACATTGTAGAACTCACAATTTCCATAAACTTTGCACAACACACCAACTTGCTATCTTGTATTTTTTATTGAGATATGAAGCAATTTATATGGGATCCCCTTTAAAATCGTTTTTTTAGCTCTAACTTTTTTCTTTGATTTTTTCTCGGTCTACTATGTTCTAGAAATCTCTCAATTGTAGATTCGCCCTAATGAAAAAAAAATCCTAGAATTGTATTGTTTCACAATAGACCTTTCTTGTGGATTTTTTTATAGGCTTCTCAGATACCTTTTAATCTGTAGAGTTTTATTGTCTCTGGGACCAATATTTTTTGAAGCCCGTAACTATTGATAAACAATAAAAAAAAGTGTTAAACGTCCATTTCATCCCACATGCACCCTATGGTGAATACCCATTTGGCCCTCTTTTCCCCAATCTGATCTTTCTCTTCTGTGGTGAGTCCACTTTTTATGAAAATTAAGTAGCTTTTTCGTGAGAAAAACAAGGGACAGTAATACAAATGAGAGATAGGGTGTTTTGAGCGTGTGCACGTCTTCGAACGTACTGTCATAGTTATGTCAAAAAGGTGGAAGCGATCCAGTTCGTCACGTTTTTTGTAAATGCCTTCCACTTTTCTGGTAAACGCTCTTCCTTGCAAATTTTGGTTATCGCCCAGTGCAGCTCCTTATGCAGTTGTTCATCATCGTATTTAGGCAGCCCACGTACAGCCTACAATCGTATCGGTTACATACTTGGTACAGATCCAGAACCCTTACGAATAACCGAAGTGGGTTGAAAAGACAGAAGCCATTTTAAAAAGGAGCAATCGATTCAGAAAATACTTCAGATGGTCGATTCTGTAGGCAGTTGCCCATGGTCGGATTGGTTTTCTACCTGTTGGTATTTCAGGTCAGTCAGGAGAACCCAAAATTGACTACAAAGTTGTCACTCAATCCGAAAAATGGTTCAGACATTTTTCAGTCGGTGCCCCCTGGGAATTGTCTCCGTAAGAAACCGGTTGACCACATTCGAAATCCCTAAATTGGTCCAAAACCCTTCGTTTTGATGCTTTGAAGTTTCGCATGAAATCAAATGAAATTTACTGCAATATTGTGAGGGAAACTTGATGGGTAGCGAAACAAAACCCAGGATTGTTTTACTCGCTGCGACCCGAAATAACTACGGGTATATCAGTATGTTTAGATCCAAATAGAATACATACAAGTATGGAAAATCCAAAATTAATCATATCATTTAAGTATTAGAAGAGCAGTAAGATGTTCGTTTATTTGTCAATAAGGCTTTTACGGGTTTTAAGTTGCTAATAGCTGCAACCATGACACATTGAACAGTTTTTCATTATTGTTATTTTATTTTTAATCTTTTGTCCGTGTCACACAGTTAGGAGACATAAATAAACGTTGCAGGATTGAAGCAATTGATTGAAAGCGATTGGAAGTAATTAACGAAAGGATTTTGCGAAACTACACATAAATATACAATTTTAAACTAATTATTCAGCATTAAAAAAACCATACAGTAAGTCGAACGTAATGTTAATATTGATTCTATTGTCATCTAGAACTGCGATCTCCTCTTTAGTGGTAGACTTTCGAGTAATATGCGGACAACCTCCTTGATGACTCCTTCCTCTAGCTTTGAGTTTTGCTGCGATGCTGACACTTCATTGCACTTCGGTGGTGGATGTGAAAATGCGGTTGAAATATCCGTTAGTTGGTCCAGAAGTTCTACAATAAAGCATACAGTTAACCACTGCATTCGGCTTAAAAAATGTATACCAACCACTTAGCTGCTGATCTATATCGCCCTTGAAACTTTCGTCGGTTTCTTTCTGCCGGAAAGGCCAACACCGATGTGTCCTTTCTCCGTAGTGACTTCTCAACTGAGTCGTTACATCGGAGAAACTTTACAGCTGTAATAACGAACCAGTCCCACCGAGACTTTTCGCCCTTGTTGCTGCGATACAAAATACTCGTCATCAGGTCTCTGATTGCTGTTGCTGAAAAACTCTTTGACATTTGATCCATTTCCTTTTCTTCGGCTATAGAGCTTTGAAAATCTGCGGAATCTGTTCAGAATGCGATTCTTCTCTATCCAAGAATCTTCTTCAGAGCACTTCAATATAGCCGTAGGATCACAGTTTTAAAATCCTTGAAATTGAGCTTTAACGGTTCTTCTTTTAGTAGATTCAAACCGGTTGAATTGAATTCGAAGTGCTGTTTTAACTTTCCGAACGAGATTGTCGGCTTCCACCGATTTGAAAATTTCGACTAGACGATCGATGCTACTGTCACCGACAAACCGACATGAAACTCAATCTTCACTATTGATCAAGAATCCATAACGACCGATTCAAATATGCAGCGATCCCATCTGTCAAAACCCATAGAATCATTTGATCTAGATCAAATAAATGTGCCCAGAATACCTCAGACATAACTCATCTCATCAAGTTCCCAAGCGTGTTCGTGGCTTCAATAAACGATCTCAGCGAACACGAAGATAGATGTCACTAATATGATTTGAACAGAAATATTAAGACATTTTCTATTGTCATTTTGTCGGTTTGTCGGTGCTACTGTCGAAAATCTTATTCTAGCACAGAGCATAGACATCACTATCAAAAACAAGTATTGATGATTCTTCTGACCAGTGTTTTCACAAAAGTTGTGTATGATGACTGAAGGGCATGGATGAAATCAAAAAGAAATCTAATGCTTCAACAGAAGCCAGGCAGCTGTGGATGGTGAAAGCAACTGAAATATGTCGAATGCAATTATTACAAGTTTTGTTTAAATTAATTAATTCTACCCACCTTTATGGTTGTCGATGTAAACAATTGCAAACAATCCAAATTGCATGATTCTATCCACCAGTTATGTTTTCAATTTCTTTTTCTTCAGCTCCTTCCTTGATCATTTGTCGCATTCAGCCAATCCATTTTAGAAACATCTCGTAAACTCTCAGCAACATGCAATCATTAACTTGGGGTTCCAGCTGGTATATGGCACCTTCCAGAATGGTTGCTTTCAAACGCGCATCGCGTCCGTTTGTGCGCTTCCGTAAGCCGCCATGTAATCTCACCATGGCGATTTTTGCACCGTGATTTCACTGCAGTTTCGGCAAATAAAAACGTTGCAGTTTGGGGAGGCCTTTATTCCGTTCATCTGGACGACTGTCACATTCAATAAATGCCGATTCTTTCTCCTACGCAATGCACTCTTTCAGAACACGCTGACAGACACTTGTTAGGCGAAGCTTATCCTTATCTTCCAACACATCCCTGAAAGCGAACGTTTGCTTAATAAGTGCCTTAACGACTTACCGGGCTCAAGCACATTCCATCAATGATTCAGCATTTTGCTCGGCCTCATTCTGCATTGGAACTTCCAATGCATCCGTAAAAGTCCCAACCAGATCCAGTGCCGATTCGCGATAACTAAAGAAAATAGTATCACTCGTGAATTCTTGCGCCACTAAATTCCAGTCTTCTGCTAGTGCCTTGATTTTAGCTATGCGCCAGATTATCATACCTATCCATCATCGGGTGGGATTATCCTGTTCTGTCATCGGCGTTCTTTCCAGATATCGGATGCAGATGATAATTTGTGATATGCTGAGGAACACTATTTTCATAACTGCAACATTGTAAAACACACCATATTAACATTAACAATAGAATCCGTATTCCATTGAATGGTTAGCAATACTTACATTCAATCGATCAATGTCACTGCGAGTTTCTCGGGTCGAACTAGAGCGGTGGAAAATGGATCATTTTATTTTTTGACGTTTCATTGCGGATACGAAAACAAAGTATAGCAGTGTTGCCAGAACAAGGTAACAATTTCACATCTTTACAGAGCTGCCAAAACGCCTCATATTTGTTCCACATGGTTATATTCACCATAAAATGTGGAACAAATTGGAGCTTTCAAACATTTGTAACAAAATGAGGAATGCATAGAAAAAAAAGATATTAACGCTTATGTTATAAGAAGTTTATTGCCTTACAAGAAAAAATATAAGAAATGGGGGTTGGGTCTGACGAGAAAGGTCTATTGGGATCCATGGAAAGGCGTTTCCAACGAGACCCCGAGTTTGGCAAGCAATATTCGGATTTCATTAGAGAGTACCTCCTGATGCTGGGACATATGGAGGAGATACCTGATAGTGAACTTAGCGTAGAAGTAAATAAAACCTTTTACCTACGTCACCAAGACTGAAAGCTCCACCACGAAGTTACGGGTCGTTTTCGACGCCTCGTGCGCGTCGAGATCTGGAGTGTCCCTCAATGACCGCTTGTTGAATTGACCAAATGTGAATCAAGATCTCTTTTCCGATCTTTCTACGTTTCCGAATGCACCAGGTAGCGATTGTGGGCGATGTAGAAAAGATGTATCACCAAGTGTGGATACACCTGGAAGATCGCGATTATCAGCGGATCGTGTGGCGAGAAAAACAGGAAGAATCCGTGAAGCATTATCGTCTGTGCACCGTGACAAACGGTACGAGCTCGGCACCGTATTTGGCCATCGAAGCGATGAAGGAAGCAGCAAGACACTACAGCACGGTGTATCCAGAGGCAGTACAGTCGATCATCCTGGACACATACGTCGACGATTATCTGTCCGGAGCACAAAGCAAAGAAGAACCCATGCAACACATCTTATATTAAACAAGTTTAAAATACTGTTAAATGACAGAAATAGGTTATAAATTGAGGTGTATAATACTTTATTTCATACTTTAGTTTGACTCAAAGAGCGCAAAAAGTGAAGCCTAATAAAACATAAAATGGAAAAAAATGATCCTCATACAAAAATATAATATCGCCAAGCGTGGGATTTGAACACTAGTCCTTGGCGTGATAGGTTTGTAGCTTCTTTGCTAAGCCAACTCAGATTATTTAAAAGTGTACTCTGAGTATGTATGATATGCTTCCCGTTGGCTGTGAAACCACAATGTTCATCGTAAGGAGTAGAAAGAACACGTTTTGCAAAACAAGGTTGATGTAATGTAATTTCAACAGCAAATAGAACTGCTCATAAAATCTTGCCATGTTTATGTATTATAAATGTATGGAAACATGTTTTTAAGAACAATAATGAAGTAGTAAGCAGTGGAAAAAGTATTTTTAGCTCAACCGTTTGTCAGAGTGATATAGAATTGAGCAACCCGCCCCAAACTTGACATGTTTTGCAATACGTTTATGATGCATTTATAATACAAACAATTGTAAATCATTCTTAAAAGATGTTTCGTGTGTTACTTGGGAAGCGATGCAGCGGCGTAGTCAGGTCGTTGAAATCCTCAAGTCAGCAGGATTTAACTCACGTAAATGGTCCAGTAATTGCCAGGAGTTTTTACGGAAGGTGGAAAAGTTGGAGCAAAATCCTTTTCACGTGAAATTGGCGGAGCACTCAAGTGCCGTAAAGGCATTGGGCGTTCAGTGGCTCCCTGAAGAAGACATCTTTACTTTCCAAGTCCACCTTCAATTGGATAATGTGAATACCAAACGGCAGTTGCTTTCAGATGCGTCGAAGCTTTTCGACCCCTTCGGTTGGCTAGCTCCTGTTACGGTGAGCATCAAGATACTGTTTCAAGATGCTGTGGGTCAGTGGAGTGTCCTGGGACGATCCTCTTCCTCCAGCGATCGAGCAATCGTGGAATGAGATTAAGCAAAATTTGAAAAAGATGGAAAATATCCGTATTCCATGTTTCGCAGCGAACTACAACGGCAAGGTGGAACTCCACGGATTTGCAGACGCCTCTGAAGCGGCGTATGGTGTGGTGGTGTATACCCGAGCAAGGGATAAGGACGGAAACATCGTGGTGAACTTGCTAGCAGCAAAAACGAAGGTAGCACCGATTGACCCAGTTTCATTGCCACGACTCGAACTAAGTGCGGCGGCTCTGTTAACCGAGCTTATGCAGCGCATCACGGAAGCAATACCGCATCTCACGGTAGAGCACTGGGCGTGGACGGATAGTACAGTCGTTCTCCAGTGGCTCTCCTCACACCCACGTAAGTGAAAAACCTACGTGGCGAAACGTACCTCAGCGATTCTCGCCTACCTACCCCGTGAACGCTGGAACCACGTGCGAAGTGCAGATAACCCGGCAGATTGTGCTTCTCGTGGTTTGACCCCCGATGACCTTTTGAAACACCAGCTTTGGTTCCACGGACCGGAGTGGTTGCGTATGGATAAGGAGCATTGGGAGATTAGTGAAGATTTTTTGGAAAACGTTCAAGCGCCACCCGAGGAGCGCAAGGTGAAGGTGATGCATGCTGTGGTAAAGCGGTGCAACAGCTACTACGCGGAACGGATCATTCTTGAGCGACGTTCCGATTTTACTCTCGTTGTACATTCACTGGCTCTAAACGAACTACAGGCTGCGAAAGCAAAGCTGGCACGGTTGGCCCAGGAGGACGACTATAAGAAAGAGATGGATTTGCTAGCGAGAGGTGTTGTTCTCCCAGCCAAGAACAAGTTCGCTGCCTTGCATCCTTTTCTGGATAACGAGGGTACGATGCGAGTAGGAGGTCGCTTGCAGAATTCATCATACGGTTACGATGTGAAACATCCAACGATTTTGCCGCGTGACCATCGAGTAGCGGAACTACTTTTGCGGGATCTCCATCAACGCAACATGCACGCCGGTCCGACACTTTTGACAGCCACCGTGAATCAGCAATATTGGATAATCGGATTACGAACGGTGGTACGACGGACGGTGCAGGACTGTATTCGTAGTGTGAGGCTCAAGGGACAAACGGCAAGTCAGCTGATGGGTTCATTACCTGTGTCGCGAGTGATGGGAACTCGAGCGTTCATGAACGTCGGCGTCGATTACGCTGGCCCTTTCCCGAATCGAGCGTCATGTGTGCGTGGCGTTAAGACAACCAAAGGATACCTGGCAGTGTTTGTGTGTATGTCTACAAAGGCAGTACACTTGTAGGTTGCCAGCGACCTGTCAACCGGTATGTTCATTATCATGTATGCACTCATCAAAATTGCAACAGTTAACTTTTTCGAGTGTATGCGAGCTGTCAAAAATAAATAGAAGTATTAACACCGCGTGTCGCGAACGAAATGTATCCGACTTAAACATACTTCTTTGTATTAATTATTGTAAAATAAAAGTTCAATTTCACGGTATTCGAACCGCGTTGATTTCTTTATTACGGGACATCACCCACATACACGACATTTTGGTGTCAGAAGTGGGATCAACGGAAAACTCCTCGCGCTACGAAAGTGAGGTTAGGATCGCACCAAAACATCACAATGGAAAATCCTGAGTTCATGGAGGCGCTTTCAGCAATGATTGCGCAAGCCCTCAAAGCATCGATCGGAAACGCCGTCGAACAAGCGAACGCTCATCAGCAGGTTCCGGCCGGAGACGCTGCTGCTCCATCACCGAAAGTACCGCCTTTCACAATGTCCGAGTACCGATCAACAGAGGGAACATCTGTCGCCGATTATTTCAACCGGTTCGAATGGGCACTGCAGCTCAGCTTAATTCCGAAAGGTCAGTACGCAAATTTCGCACGAGTCCACATGGGGGCGGAGCTGAATAACGCATTGAAGTTCCTCGTTACCCCCCGCGATCCTGCCGAGATTCCCTTCGTGGAACTTCGCACCACCCTGGAGAACCACTTCGATCGTACGAGGAATAAGTTCGTCGAGAGTGTCAAATTCAGGCACATCATCCAGCAAAAGGGCGAATCCGTCGCACAGTTCGTCCTTCGGTTGAAGCAAGGTGCTGCCTACTGTGATTATGGAGAATTTCTGGACCGGATGCTCATCGAACAACTTCTCCATGGATTGGAAGCTCGAGATATCTGCGACGAGATCATCGCGAAGAACCCGGTAACTTTCAACGCTGCGTACGAAATCGCGCACAGCCTGGAAGCAACTCGGAACACGGTAAGGGAGATCAACACAGGAGCACCGTCAACGTATTCGGAAGCAACCGATAGACTTGGCTACGAGAAGCCGAGAATGAAGAAGCTGTCCCAGTCTCGTCAACGATCGCCATCCTCTCATTGGAAGCAGCGCGATAATAAACCACGAGGAACATCAAACGAAAGTCAGCGAACTAAGGCTCACCCAAACAGTGCTAGTGGATCAAGTTCCTGTAACGGATGTGGAGGACAGCATCTGCGGAGTCAATGTCGGTTTCGCGACGTCAGGTGCAATGTCTGCAACAAAACAGGCCACATAGCCAAAGTATGCAGATCGGAGAAGTTCAAATTTCAACACTCTTCTGCTGATCAAGTCCAATCGCAAGAGACGCCAATTTCCGAAGTCGACCTGGTACAATCTCTCAGCCAAGTGCACAACGTTCCGTCCACCGGAAAGAAAATAATCGATGTAGAAATCGATGGTCGCCGCCTACCGATGGAGCTGGACACCGGAGCACCGTGTGGGATCATCGGAGAATCGCAGCTCAGAAAGATCAAGCCGAAGTTTTCACTGCAGGCAACGGACAGACAATTTTCAAGCTACACTGGTCATCGCATCAACTGTCTTGGTCGCCTCCCGGTGCATGTATCAATCGGAGCTACAACGCGAAGACTCAATCTATACGTCGTGTCCGGAGAATCCGAATCTCTCTTCGGGCGCGAGTGGATTGTTCACTTTGCTGACCAGATCAACCTTAATCGAATGTTCTCTCCAGACTCGTCCGTCAACTTTATTACGAGCACCGCACTTACTCCGGATCAAGCAGCACACCTGTCGAAACTTCTGGACAACTTTGACAGCATCTTCAGCGAAATTCCAGGAAAGCTTGTAGGACCACCAGCGAAAGTTCATTTGAAGCCTGGAGTATCTCCAGTTTTCGCGAAGGCACGAGATGTGCCTATCGCACTGCGTGACCGGTATGCAGCGGAGATCGATAAAAAAACTAGCTTCGGGATTCTACGAAAAGGTGGAGTACTCCGAGTGGGCATCGCCAACCCACATTGTCATAAAGAAGAACGGATCACCGGTAACTATAAACCGACCGTCAACTCAAGGATGATTATTGACGAACATCCTATTCCGAAGATTGAAACGATATTTAACCAAATGAAGGGAGCTACCTTGTTTTGTCACCTGGACGTAACCGATGCCTACACGCACCTTCCAATCGACGATGAGTTTCGCCATGTGCTCACTCTCAACACTACGACGCATGGGCTCATTCGTCCCACAAGAGCCGTATATGGAGCGGCCAATATCCCGGCTATTTGGCAGCGACGAATGGAGTCCGTTCTTCAAGGATTGGATCATGTTGTCAGCTTCTACGACGACGTCATCATCTTCGCAAAAGATTTCGATGAACTTCTGCTAGCTCTCACCGCAACGATGGACAGGATGAAGCAAAATGGTCTGCAACTCAACCGATCGAAGTGTATCTTCGCTACGCCATCGCTCGAATGCCTAGGTCATCGGATCGATCGTCATGGTTTACATAAATCGGACAAGCATGTTGAAGCCATCCGTGGTGCACCACGTCCGACATCCTCCGAAGAGCTGCAGTTGTTCCTAGGTAAGGCAACCTACTACTCCGCATTTATCCCTAATCTCTCCTCAAAGGCAAGAAGTTTGCGTAACATGTTGCTCACCGATCCTTTCGAATGGACACCCGAAGCAGACAGGGCCTATCGAGACTTGAAACAGGTTCTGATCTCACCACAAGTGCTGATGCAATACGACCCTTCTCTACCACTGATTCTAGCAACAGATGCAAGCAAAACTGGTCTCGGTGCCGTTCTCTCACACCGTCTGTGTAACGGAACGGAGCGACCGATAGCATATGCCAGTTGCACCATGTCCGCCACCGAGCAACGATATCCGCAAATCGACAAGGAGGCTCTAGCCATCGTATGGGCCGTGAAGAAATTCTTCCACTACCTTTATGCGCGTAAGTTCACGCTTATTACGGATCACAAGCCGCTAACGCAAATCCTACACCCCGAAAAGTCCCTCCCAACGCTGTGTATCAGTCGAATGGCAAACTACGCTGATTACCTGGCTCACTTTAACTTCGACGTAGTCTACAAGCATACCAGTCAGAACACGAATGCCGACTACTGTTCCAGAATCCCAAGCCAAACGACGCAATCTGATGTCAATTGTTTGTCCCTTCACGAGGGAAGAAATAGCAAGGACGAATTCGAACAGTTCACCCTACAGCAGATCCAACAACTGCCAGTGCGAGCTGAACACATTGCACGTGAGACACGGAAGGACACTCAACTTGGGAAGATAATCGAACAGCTGGAGTTGGGGCGAGATCTTGCACAGTCAGGATACAAGGCGCCGGAAGCAAAATACACTCTCGTTGCAAACTGTCTACTCTTCGAGCATCGTGTAGTCATTCCACCTACTCTTCGGCAAGCGATCCTGAATGATCTGCATATGGCGCACATCGGAGTGGTCAAAATGAAGGGCCTAGCACGTTCTTTCGTGTACTGGCCAGGCATCGATGCAGACATCGAGCGCACAGCGAAATCCTGTACGGAATGCGCACGACATGCACCAGCACCACCGAAGTTCAGCAGTCATCATTGGGAGTACCCGAACGGTCCATGGGAGCGGATCCATGTCGATTACGCTGGCCCTGTAGCGGGTGCGATGCTGCTAATTGTCGTCGACGCGTTTAGCAAATGGGTTGAGGTCAAAATCACCAACTCAACCACAACTGCCGCAACTATCAATCTTCTCGATGGATTATTCGCCGCCTACGGAGCACCAGTAACGATTGTGTCGGACAACGGTCCACAGTTCACTGCCGAAGAATTCAAGGCATTCCTCCATCGGAGCGGGGTAAAATACCACAAACTTTCCGCACCCTATCATCCGGCCACAAACGGGCAGGCCGAGCGATACGTCCAGACCGTGAAAAAAGCACTTAAGGCGATGGGAACGACGAATCACACTTTGCTAACCAACACCAATGAATTCCTGCAGCAGTACCGAAAGGCTCCTCACGCCGAAACCGGAGAATCGCCAGCTAAATTATTCCTAGGACGAAACATCCGAACACGGCTGGATCTCGTCAAGCCGCAGGACGTCAGCACGAAGATAGCGGAGAAACAACGGGCAACGTTCGATTCATCGTTCCGTTCGTTCACACCGGGTCAGCACGTTTACTGCCTTTCTGGGAATCCTCGGATGGACAAGTGGATTCCAGGAGTTGTTGCTGCTCGTTTGGGAGATTTGCACTACGACATTGTTTACGAAGGAAAACATCTGAAACGTCATGTTGACCAAGTTCGACGTTTCCAAAACAACGAGTTCATCCCGCCGTCAAAAGAATCAAGATCTAATGGAACAGGTGAGGCATCCCATCCAATGCATTTTTATGGAGACATCGTGACGTCACAGCAACCGCAACTCGATCAAGAATCCTGTTCAATGTCGGAAGCGTCTTCTGATGAGTTTGATACACCGGATTCACGGTTCTTGACGCCAAGTAGCACTCCAGAGCGGTCAAGTGAAGGTTCACCACCAGTATTGCGCCGTTCTGAGAGACAACGTTCTGAGAGACAACTCCGTAGTGATAGGAGTTAAGATTTCTTTTCTAAAGGAGGGAGGAAATATCATGTATGCACTCATCAAAATTGCAACAGTTAACTTTTTCGAGTGTATGCGAGCTGTCAAAAATAAATAGAAGTATTAACACCGCGTGTCGCGAACGAAATGTATCCGACTTAAACATACTTCTTTGTATTAATTATAGTAAAATAAAAGTTCAATTTCACGGTATTCGAACCGCGTTGATTTCTTTATTACGGGACATCACCCACATACACGACATTCATCAGTGCCCCCAAGCGGTTCATCGCAAGGCGAGGCTATCCGTGTGAAATATGGTCCGACAACGGGACCAACTTTGTAGGGGCAGACCGTTACCTTCAAGATCTCCAACAATCACTGAAGGTCAGCAGCAAGCCAGCGGAGCAGTTCCTTACCAACTTGGGCATCCGTTTGATCTTCAATCCGCCTTGCGCTCCTCACCGAGGAGGCATTTGGGAAGCGGCGGTGAAAAGTGTCAAGGGGCATCTTCTTGCAGTCGTCGGTTCTGAAGCGATCACCTATTAAGAACTGTCGACAATTCTAACACAAGTGGAGGCCTGCCTCAGCTCGCGGCTTCTTTGCGCACTTTCCAACCGGTTGGACATGTGGCAGCATGTGCACAAGCAGACCATCGAAGTTTGGCGGCGTTGGCGCGACGAATATTTAGCCAGCCTGCAGCCACGCACTAAGTGGCGCACAAGCGAAGACAACGTGAAGGAGAATCAACTTGTACACGTGAAACATGATAATACACCGCCTGCTCAGTGGGAGTTGGCCCGAGTTGTAAAGGTACACCCGGACTCCAATGGCGTCATCCGTACCGTCACCCTGCGACGTGGACAAGCTGAGTATCTACGACCGATCCAGAAGATCTGCCCATTACCGACGGATTGAGGCATACTGCCTCAAGGTGGAGTATGATGTTTGGGCATACCGCTCAATGCTGTTGCGCGTACCACCGACGCGCCCCCCGGCGTAGCATTTTTTAATTCGCGCACTTCGTGCAGCAAGCCAGTCGTTGTATAGTTAAAAAAAAGAACACTTTATTCCAATCACAAAAACGAACAAACACGTTGTAGCCTGTTTTTATTTCGAAGTAAAAAATAAAGGTTGATATTGTTATTCCGGTCCGAGACGACCCGCATAATCACAAACCATTCCTGGACCATTTCCCTTATTGTGGACGACCGCTTCCGTTATTTTTACGACATTTTGCCTTATAGTTGACAACGATAAACTAACAATCTCCTATATAGTTTTTACTAGTGTGCCTGCATTAGTAGAGTGACGCCATGTCATCCCTGTAAAAATAACAAATTTGGCATCCCTGATGCTTTGAGTTGACAACACTGAATATTAATACTGAATACTAATACAGGCACACTAATTATTTATTCTTCACACGCGTTTGACAGATCGCCTGCTCGATTGGAATGACACTGACAGAAAATTTTGGTTCCAATTTTGATAGTGTCGTCACTCTACTAATACAGGCACACTAGTTTTTACAATATGTCAGATGGTAAAAGGCCAAATAACAATATGCTGAATAGGCGGTTAAGTTAGGTTACCATAAAAATATGGCAATTTTAACGAATAAAATTTTTGCTGTAATCTATGCCAAACAGTTGGTTATATAATCTACACCGAGTGCAGACAATAAAAAACCTCTCAATGACAATATGGCAAACATTAACAATATGTGTTAATGTGGAGGCTGTATGGTAAAAATGAGATTAAATTATTCGATAACAATAACATAAAATGTGAAAATATATCTTACATTCGATATATAGTTTTGACTGTATAGCTAATTGTTTTTCGTTATGCGGGGAGTTTTATTACGGTTTTCCTTCGCGAAATTCTGTGGTGTTCGCCGATTTTTAGTCCAGGGTCCAACACCGACAATTATATCATAGACTAACTCTAAGACCAGTAGGTCCCATACAAAAACGATTTTTTTCTTGGCTCAGTCAGTACTAGAACATCGTCCCAAGCTCGGTCCCAAGCTCAATAATGCACCCCTTATAATGAACTCACATGAACACACTCTCAAATATTCTGTCAAAATAACACAGCAAATCAAAACAAAGGCGCAAATATGTATAACAAGGTGCTGGCTTCAAGGTGTAATTCGGACCAAGGGGTTCTACAACAGTGAACCAATTTCAAATCGCTAGTTACATATTGATTGTTGATTATATCATGGTCAAGCTGACTATTGCATATAATGGTTACAATAACCATGGAAATGGACAAATTCACCACGTTCAGGGCATTTTTGACTATGATCATGGTAACAAGGACTATTCCGACATTATGGCAAATGTTGGATCAACTATTTTAAATGGTTGTTTTGACCATGATCATAGTCGGTTTAAAATCACTATACTGCAATAGTCATCCTAACCCCCAATAATGGTAAAATTGCCTATCAAATTCGGCTCTGTGTGGTATCTCTTTCCAAACAGGATTCAATTTTAATGCAAAAAATGAGTTAACTTCAGCGGATGTGTATGGTCAGTTTTAAAAAGAATGTGTGAACGTGCACTAACGAGTTCATGTGAATTTAGCCTCTAGTGTAAGTCATAACATAGATCATTGCACGATGGCGTCATCAATGCAGTTTTCATCAATGCAGTTCAGGGAGCTTATTTACGTGGACTTAGAATATTTTTGGTAAGATCGGTTTAGGATTTTAAGCTCTAAATTTATTACGATTATAGTAAAATAGCCAGAAAACAGACAAGAGTGCTTATTTTTACATCATTTCTTGAATCCAATCGTACAGAATCCGGAAAAAGCCGATGAAAAATATTGTTTGTGTGGTTCAAATTCTTACACCTTGTAAACAAGCTCCCTGAACTGTCAAAAAAGTGAGGTTTATACATTCCGTGCAATGATCTATAATCTACCGATACTCTTTCAACAAGACGTATTTATTTTGTGATCAATGATTCAAACGTTAATATCACGAAATTTCTCATCTTTTTCTTGAACAATGGTCACTCAAATAACCAATTTGATTTAATTTTGTTTTATTCATAATAGTAAAATTGTCATGGTAAATGCTGAACGTATGGAGATGTTCAATTTCAAACCCGATTACGTCTTTCTGTGAATTGATCTACGTGATTTATGTCAACAAACAGTCGAAAAGTTTCCTTAATTTTACTGTTGGGATCGAAATAGAAATTTACTAGCCCTTAAGAAAAAAAAAAGGCAAATTATTAAAGAAAGAAAAGTTCGTTGCATGAACCAACTTGTTTTTAATGTAAACAAAAATGTTTGGTAAAGGTTGTGTTCGGTTGAACTTAAAATCGGCGATATTCCTGATAGTTTCATTGATTGTTACTCATGTAAGGATCATACAAACTTGTAAGTTGATATTGAATATACCTTAATTTGTTGTGGTTTTAATAAATCTTTATTGCTTTATTTTCAGCTGTCAACTCAAATAATCCAGAAGTGATCGTAAGTTTTTCTAACTATTTGTAACGACCATTGAAACTAAAATTAATAATATATCATTGTAGCCTACCAAGCTAGAAAAAACTAGTACGGATAACGACCGTAGTGCCCTAACCATCAATTCAGGGGTAACCAAATGAACTTGCCTATCGTTACTTGTTACGAGAACAAAATTCAACTTCCTTTTTCCTAGCAGGTTAAAATACCATCAGACACTAGCCACTGCCCGAATGGCACCCTGTGTGGCGATCTACCTAACTCCTGCCTCCAGTGCAATTACAACGCTCAGTGCATCTACGGAGCGGAAATGAATGTTACTTGCATACCGAAAAACTCTGTCAGCTGTGAAGGTCCCAGCCACGAGATAAAACGGAAAACCATTTGCCGATACTGCTACCAAACAGAACGATGGGAGCAGGTTTGCGAGCAGAAGGGTGGTTGCAATTCTATCGATTCCCAGTACAAAACTAATTGTACCGTAAATCCGGAGCTCCTATGCATGGGACACAGGACATTTATGAAAAAGGTACCGTGCAACTGGACGCAAGGATACCGCTGGTCTACAACGCTGATTTTGAGTATTACGTTGGGAGGATTTGGCGTGGACCGATTCTTCCTCGGGCACTGGCAGGAAGGAATCGGTAAGCTGTTCAGTTTTGGCGGTCTGGGTGTGTGGACATTGATCGATGTGCTGCTGATCTCACTGCACTATCTAGGGCCGGCGGATGGATCGTTGTATATTTAGGGCAGCTTGGGGTAAACTCAAAGAAATGAAAGTGAATATCATTTCGAGATATGTGATAAATAAAGTAGGATGTTTGATACGGAATTATACCATCGATGTTGAAAGAAATACTTTTGTACCGATCATGTCCCACCTTAACTGCAGGTATTTGCACTAGACGAAAGGTTGTTACCCTAGAAAAGCCGCAAAACCAATGCAATAAAAGTTCTATAAAAAATGTCGACGGGGTTAAATTTTCTGAGAATTTTCCATGTCTTCTGAAAATTTCCTTTCAAATTTTTATCAGATCATGAAAGCAATACCTAAGTTCCCTTTGAACAACCGAGGCTGTTGCAACATTATCACCAGCGTATATTTTTTGACGTAGGACTACGTCTTTCATTTCTATACTGGGGCGCCGTTCTAAAATTTCTGAAATCGACCGCGTTACGGGTCGTTTAGGAGATTATAAGCGATAATAACTAAGTCATTGCATAAACGATTTTCATATCGTTTGCACCAATCGATTGGAAATAATTCTACTTATCAGTTTTAGTTATCAAGTTGATTGATTTTTAACATTAACTTATTAAAAATAACGTAAATGTAAGGTGATGTCTTATAATTTCGATTCACAGAGTAAATTAACCAATTTCCTAGCACAGTTTTCAAATCTAAGCAAGAGACGTCTCCCATTGTCTTCTTCTTCTTATTCTTTGTTCTCGAGTGGTAGATTCTGTTTCACGCTAGTGTTTGGCGAAACATCTGATTCCCCTCCCCTTTTAATGAATTTGATTCACATTGCTTTAGCTGTTACCCCTTTTGTTCATGCAATGGTACCCGATGCCATGATAAAAGACACATTTCCGAACTAATATACCTCATTCGTTCGGCCGCATTGGAGCTGAGCGGATCTCCCGATGGGCGATGCAGCACCCAGCAGCATTGCTCGGTGCCCAGCATTGGCAGTAGTAGCCGGCGGTACCCAGGAATGCTCAGCTGGTCGCGGCAAGCAGCTGGCGGTCGGTACCCAGCGCTGCTGTTGTGAAGTACACGTACAATGTTGGTGAACTGGCTTGGCTAGAAAGTCCTCGACAATTGCTTGTTCAATGATGTTCACTGTTCACACACTAATTTTGAGCTTTGTTTAATCTCTTATGTGTTTTATAATTATTATATTAATTATAATTATTTTTTTCAGTTCAGCCTTTAGGGTATTGGTAGTTTTAAAATTTGGCTTTGTGCACAAATTACGTAACGCATGAAGGGGAGGGAGGGGGGTTGAGCAACCGTTACTTATTGTGACATATGGGGGAGGGGGGGGGTGTGGTTTAAAATCGTTACGTTACAAAATAACCAATTTGAAATAAAAAATCAAAAGTGAATAACCAATTTGCATTATTAAAATTGCCTGTGTGCCAAGCAAAGTAGGAAGTAGCAAGTAGAAAAGGGTTAATTTATACTAGTTAAGAACTATGTTTAAAAATTCTGGGAAAACCCCACGTTCAATACGTCAAATGAAAGCTTTCAATCCATATTTTGAAAGAAATATTTCGAAACTGAGCCAAAACATTGCCACGTTTGCCATAACTGGAACACTGCACCAATTATCGCCATAGTTTCAAATGTTGGTTCCTTTGATGGCCAATCACATGTGTTCCTTATGGGTGTGGCGATAATAAAAACACATTTTGGCCAAGTGGTGCAAAAAATCTGAAATTTTAAGAAAAATGGATTAAGTATCTATTGATTTCCAACCAAATTCTAAAGCTTCGATGAATAGAGACTATTTAAATGTGATCTACTAAATGAAAGGTATCTTATGACGATTTGAATCAACAATTGGTGAAATTTTCCATACATCGTACGCATGCACGCTGAGAAATATATTGTTCTGTATATATTCAACACAGCTTACCTATGATTTTAATTTATTCAAACAATACCGATTTTATTTTTGATTATTATTATTTTGGTTCTGAAAGCGCTGCAATGGAGGCTTTTATTGAAAAAATAAAAGCATTTATTGTTGAATCAAAACATAAGATTTTCGGAAACAATGCACCTTTGCATTGATTCGACCAAAGCAGTTGAATTTAAAAACAAAATATTGTTTTTTATATTAGGACCATTGAAATAATAAGAAATTAAGTTAAATTTGTTGTTAATTGTTTATTCTACAAAATTATTTTGTTGAATCAATAATGATTTCTGTTAGAAATATTAATTGACTAACAATATTGGATTCGATAAGAAATTTTGGTGTTTCAAATATATGATTACATTAAACTAAGACAAAGTGTGGTTTGATTTAATACACAAGAAATATGCGTTCAGTCACTCAATATTCCTCTGCGTGTAGCCTACATCAAGTGCACTTGCTACGGAATCTGTTGTTCTATGTTTCGGACCAAACGGAAAATTGATTGGTATAAAAAATTATAATTAATAATAATTAGATTATAATAATCGCAATCTGTAATATTATGCATTGCATAAAATACTGTTGCGATCTTCTAGCTAGAATTATGTTATATGACTAAAACTTTGAACTTGTTTGTAATACTTTAAATAATTTCAAGACGTTTCAGTAAAGTTGCTGAACTAATATATTTAACAATTTTATAGTACGTTCACACTACTGCTTATATTACGTGATATAGAGTATCTTGATATCAGCAACTATACATTTAGTTTTCACTGGAAATAATGTACATTTCATTTGATATCAAGATACTCTATATCATGTAATATAAGCTGTAGTGTGAACTGCTATTAAGAACATCCAGTAACCTGAATAAATGCAGTACAATTAGTGCAATGTTTTTCGTAATCTTTTAAATAGCTTTGAGTTACTTAAATGAAATTAATTGACTAATATTAGCAATCTTTACTAATTTCAAGTTACTCAAATGAAAATTAAACATAAAAACAATAACAATAACAGTTTTTGTGATGATTTTATCACAATTGAGAAATAGAGGGGGGGCGAGAGCGTTACGTAATTTAAGGGGAGGAGTCTGGTCACGTGTTACTTATTGTTACATAAGGGAGGGAGGGGGTCCAATATCCCGCTTTTTTGCGTTACGTAATTTGTGCACAAAGTCTTTGATAACCTACCCAATCTATAACAAAAACTACAATTTGAAGATCCTAGGGGTGGGGAACCAGATTCCGAATGATCTGGTGATCCGATGTCAGGCAGCGTGCCCTGTACCGATTGATAGACTCACTAAAGCGATCGTCGAGCATTTTTATCTCGGCCAGACGGTGGACCTCAGATGTTCTTGTCCTCAGAGGGGTGATCAGGATCATCCTGAGGAACTTATTTTGAATACGCTGAAGCTTTAGGTGATGTGTTTTAGCGCAACTCTCCCAGATTGGCATGCCGTATTCGATGACTGGAAGTATGATTTGCTTGTAGACAGCAAGCTTGTTTTTCAGGGATAATGTAGACCTTCTGTTGATCAAGGGGTACAGTAGCTTCAACAGAACGCTACACTTTGTGACAGTTTTGTCAACCTGTTCCCTGAAAATAAGCTTGCTGTCTATTGTATCGACAAGATAGACAGCTGATTTGGCCCATTCCACCGTTGTGTTGTTTAGGTTTATTTTACAATCCTCAGGTGGAACAAGTTTGGGAGTGTAGAAAAAGGATGACCTGGGTCTTCGCCGCATTGATACAGATCTTCCAATCGGTGAAGTATTCAGACAGAACATTCAGGCTTCGCTGCAGTTTCGCTGTAAGCGCTCTTATTACCCTACCATTGTGGACGACTGCGGTATCATCGGCGAACAACGACAGAGATCCATTTTCAGGGAGCGTGGGTATGTCCGAGGTGAATAGGTTGAACAGAAGTGGACCTAGTATGCTTCCCTGCGGAACACCGGCGGAAATCTCCTGTGCATCGAAAACTGCACCTTGCAGCGAAACACGGAATGTCCTGTCCGTCAGATAATTTTTAATTATCTTCACCAGAAAAATGGGACGATTGTATCGATGCAGCTTGTACACCAAGCCATCGTGCCACACGTTATCAAAGGCCTTCTCGATGTCGAGAAGTGCCATGGCAGATGATTTTGAAACAGACTTGTTCCGTCTGAGGATGTTGATGTGGATCTGACTGCAGCTGAAGGCTCGGCAGATGGTAGTTGATGTTGTAGCGCAGGGCTACTAAAACTAATAACAGATGGTTTGATGAGTCTTTAGACTGAACAAAATATAGTAAATATTTAATTCTTTTACAATTCCTCCACATTAATTCTATTACAATTCCTCCACATCAACAAGCAGTCCTACGTCGACTTTGCAGATATGTCACTGACATATCTCACCTTTTCGTTTTTGTAAACATCCTGGTGACGAACCAGGTTTGTTAAAATTGATTACAATCATTTTATAGTGAGATTAGCATCTTCGTATCAGTTCCAGTTTCGACACGAGTGAAGACAATTCTGCAGTTCAGTTGAACGTACTGCTTAGGATAAACCACTTAGACCAATATTGCAACAGCTAGGGCAAAACTTTTTTTTATAAAATCATTTTATTCTCTAAGAATTTCGTGGAGTCTGCTTATACACTAATCACTTCTACTTCGTATACACATGGACTGATGAATCATTATGAATAGATTATCAGTTTTCTCGCATCAAAGCTGAAATTCATTGGTTCATATGGATATTCACGCACGACAATGTCCGATTAGCGTAGATCTCATAATTCTACATTCTTAAACGGTCTACGTGGTGCGCGGATGTGACGCAAATTTTAACGACGTTGAATTTTCCAGTTTGCGTGCTCGGTAGAAAGCAGTTAATGTATAAAAACTAAATTGGTCCGCAGAACGCAATCAGTCTTCAGCCACCAAGGTTATAGAAATCAGAGCTTTTCGACTTCTCTAAAATAAATACTGCACAACTCAGAAATGTTCAAGGTAGTTAAAATCAGATCTTATGTGCTGAAATCCTTTTTCCAATTGAATCACTTTATTTCAGATTGTTTGCTTTTCTCTCCGTCGCATTGGGAAACACTGTCCCGATTAGTCCTAGTGGTGTTCCAGTAAGGATTGCTCGTTCGGTGCACGGAATGGATAATAATGAACCACTTGTGAACGAACCATTCTCGGCTGATACCTCAAAGGTGTCCTCAGATGACATGGATAAGGCTGAAACCTTCGGTTTCGGATACCACAAACATATTTACGCTGTACCGCGATACTACGGATATCATGGTGGATATTACCCATACTATGGCTACAATTACGGTTATCCCTACTATTATTAGTGTTTAGATTTTCAAATAAAATCTATTTTGTGAACTAATCGTGAGTTTTGTTAAATTTCCAACTTCATTCATGATGACAAGATGCAGGCTGCACCAATTCGTCTTTTTCGGTTCATTTTGGCATGTACATAATTTTCATCTTGGCGTTTAGCTTCACCCGGTGTGTCCACCAGCATTTTCAGTCTTGCTATTTCCGAAAGTGTCGAAGAAAATGGCATGTAGTTATGTTAACTTTTAAGAAAAATCCGTTCAAACATGTTTTTTAACAGAAAGGTTAGACTTATAAGCAGATTTTTTTTTTAAATAAACATGACGAAATCCATAAAAAATGCTGAAAAAACGAAAGGGTGAGTTTGACGGGCTACACAATCGTGTGGCACCGTTGTCAATTTAAACCACACAATTACTTTGAGTGCAACATTACTATTTTATCTCATTTATCCCAGTTATCCACACTCATGTAACACACACGCTGACACGCACACTATTCTGCTTCCACTGCGCTACGAATGTAAAATTGAATAAAGATCATTCCATAGTTGTCACCCTTGCGAACCGCACGCGTATTATTTCTCCACTGTCCGAGCCACCTACTCTGCATCAGGTTATGGGCAACACGGCGGAAGAGTGGTGACGCCATTTGTAAAAACGAAAAGTCGTTTCGCTAGTTCGCGGTATATTCGTCCAGAAATCGAAGTTCGGTCGATTTTTCGAGTGTGCGATGGAAGGAAATCGTTTCTCCGTGCAAAAGCTGGGGAACAACAACTATCCGACGTGGCGTTTCAAAGTCGAGCTGCTGCTCGTGCGAGAGGAGCTTTGGCGCTACGTGGATCCGGGCGTGAAGCCAGAAGGCGAAGCCGACGCAAAGTGGAACGCGGGAGACGCCAAGGCGAGGGCCACGATCGGCCTACTAATTGAAGATAACCAGCATGGGCTGATCCGCACGGCACGAACGGCCAAAGACACATGGACGGCGCTACAAAACCACCACCAAAAGGCGAGTCTGACGTCAAAAGTGTCGCTGCTAAAACGCATTTGCGACAAGCGCTTTAACGACGGCGACGACATGGCGGAGCATTTATTTGAGATGGAGGAGTTGTTTTCGCGTTTGGCAAACGCCGGACAAGAACTCGCGGAAAATCTCACTGTCGCAATGATTTTGAGAAGCCTTCCCTCCTCGTATGACACCCTCACAACCGCCCTCGAAAGCCGGTCGGACGATGACCTCACGCTGGAGCTAGTCAAAAGGAAGCTCCTGGACGAGGCAGCAAAGCGACAGGGTGCTGAATCGAGCTCGGCGCTTAGGGTCGGCCATGACAGCAAGAAGAAGAAAAAGCCAATCGAATGTCATTATTGTCGAAAGCTCGGGCATAAACAAAGGGAATGCCGCAAGTTCGCCCGTGATTCGGAAAAGGAACCTAAACAAGAAAAAGCCACCAGCAAGAAGGAGACAGTTTCGTTCGCGCTAGCTGCAGGAGGGGCGTCGGATGACGAAGCCACCAAGCCGTGGGTTGTCGATTCCGGTGCTACACGGCACACTGTAGCAGATCGGAAGTTTTTCCGGGAATTGCGGGAAAGCGAAGTTAAGTTCGTCAACCTGGCGGACGGAAAACAAGCGGAGGTGCGCGGTGAAGGCTGCTGCGTCATCGAGTGCGCCGATGAGTATGGGCATCGTCGTGAAATGGACATCATCTTTGCGCTCTACGCCCCCACCCTTTCGGTGAACCTGCTATCCGTTCCGGCCCTCGTTCAAAAACAAGCTACAGTTGTATTCGACGCGTCCGGCTGTCGGATTCTTCGTGAAGATACCACCATCGCTTTGGCGCGTTTGACACAGGGGCTCTACCAAATAAAGCAACCGGAAGACGTCTTGATGGTGGCAAGCGGCCACCATAACAAGGATTGTCAACATGTTTGGCATCGTCGGTTCGGCCACCGGGATCCGAAAGCAATCGACCATTTGGCGAAGGAAAAACTTGTGGACGGCCTGACGCTCCGCCGGTGCAGCATTAACGAAAAGCGTGAATGCTGCTTACAAGGTAAGACGCCACGTACCCCTTTTCCGAATGAGTCTCATTCCAAATCGAAAGCACCAATGGACTTGGTGCACACGGATATCTGTGGCCTAGTTGAGGTATCATCGGTCAGCGGTTACAGGTACTTTATGACAATGATCGACGACCACAGCCGATTTTGCGTCCTGTACCTATTGAAAGAGAAGTCCGAAGTCGCTACAAAAATCGACGAGTACGTTGCCTACGCCAAGACATTGTTTGGCCAAAAGCCAAAGGCTATCCGCTCTGATCAAGGCGGTGAGTATAGCAGTAAGCAGCTACGTGCATTCTACAAGCGAGAGGGAATATCGGCTCAGTACACCGCCGGTTATAGCCCACAGCAAAACGGCGTTGCGGAGCGGAAAAACCGGTCGCTAATCGAAATGGTACGATGCATGCTTTTCGATGCACAGTTGGAGCAACGGTACTGGGCAGAGGCGCTGACCACAGCAGTCTACCTGCAAAACGTTCTGCCAACGAAGCCCCTCGACGTCACACCATTCGAATTGTGGACCGGAGCGAAACCGAAGGTCGATCACCTCAAGATATTCGGCTGCAGTGCTTGGGTCCACATCCCAAAGGTAAAACGGAAGAAGCTGGATGCCACAGCACAAAAGTTAACATTCGTGGGCTACTCATCGGAGCATAAAGCTCATCGCTTCCTGGACAGAACCACGAGAAAAATCTACATTAGCCGGGATGCCAAGTTCGTTGAAAACGACGTGAAGAAGGATCCAACGGAGATTTCGATAGACGCTTCAACCAATGCCGAACTGGAGGCTCAACTAGACATCGAACCTGAAACTCAACCCGAAATTGAACCTGAGGTGTGTCCGGAACCGGAAGTTCCTGAATACTACGATACAGCAGATGAAGATACAAATCAATCGGACGGTGAATTCGAGGGATTCAGTGACATGGAGTCACTACACCCCGGAGAACCAAGGCGATCCACGCGTCCAACGAAGGGTGTCCCACCGCAACGATTCGATGACGTCACCGCTGTGACGAAACATATCAGCGATGAACCGCAAAGCTATTCAGTCGCAGTCGAAGGCCCTGAGTCGGCGATCTGGAAGGCCGCGATGCAGGAGGAGTTCGAAGCTTTCCTGGAAACCAGCACTTGGGAACTCGTCCCCCTACCCCCTGGGCGCAAACCGGTAGGCTGCAAGTGGACGTATAAGAAGAAAGAAGACGAAACCGGACGAGTAGTGCGGCACAAGGCGAGACTAGTTGCGCAGGGTTTCTCCCAGAAGTTCGGCCAGGATTACGACGAGGTGTTCGCCCCTGTCGTGCGCCAAACGACCCTTCGGATCATCCTCGTACTGGCCAGCCAGCAGCAAAAGTTAGTCAAGCACCTAGATATACGAAGCGCATACCTATACGCCGACCTGGAAGAGGAAGTGTATATGAAGCAACCGCCTGGCTTCGGTCGGAATAATGACATGGTATGCAAGCTCAAACGCTGCATTTATGGGCTCAAGCAGTCCGCCCGTGCCTGGAACAGGAAAATCGACGGAGTGTTAAAGTCCATGGGTTTTAAGCCAGCGGATAGCGACACGTGCCTGTACATCCGAAATCGCAACGGCGAACAGAACTACATTCTAGTGTACGTTTACGATTTGCTCGTCGTCAGCAACTCCGAGGCCGAGTTTGATGAAATACGTCGGCAGCTTCAGGACAAGTTCAAGCTCTCCTGTCTTGGCGAGCTTAAGCAGTTCCTGGGAATACGCGTTGAAAAGGTTGGTGACCACTACACCCTCGATCAAGCCAGCTACATCGAGAAAATGCTACGACGATTTGGACACGACGACGCGAAGCCATCGAAGGTACCAATCGACCCCGCGTACCTAAAGCAAAAGGAGGAGACCGAACTGCCTACAAACGCTTCATTCCGCAGTTTGGTAGGAAGTTTGCTCTACGTCGCGGTGAACACACGGCCTGATATCTGCGTGGCCGTCTCCCTGCTTGGAAGAAAAGTAACCCACCCGACCAACCGAGATTGGACCGAAGCAAAGAGGGTTCTCCGCTATCTCAAGGCCACGAAGAATCATCGTTTGCACTTGGGTTCCGGACACGGCAAAACGGAATGCTTCGTGGATGCCGACTGGGCCGGCGACGAAGGTGATAGGAAATCACATTCTGGATTCCTCCTGAAATTCGGCGGTGGTCTCGTCGACTGGGGAACACGAAAGCAGTCGTGTGTCGCCCTGTCCTCGACGGAGGCGGAATTCGTCGCGCTGGTGGACGGTTGTCAGCAGCTCATGTGGCACCGGAAGTTACTCAACGACATCAAGCAAGCCCCACCCAATCCGATCATCGTTTGGGAAGACAATCAATCGTGCATAAAGCTCGTCGAGTCGGAGCGTCTTGAACGGCGTTCTAAGCACATTGACACCAAGTACGCCTACACCAAAGACCTCCAACAGCAGAGAATCATCGAACTTCGTTACATGCCAACCGAGCGCATGGAGGCGGACCTCATGACAAAGCCGTTGGACCGAATCAAGCTTGAGAGGCACCGATCTGCCATCGGAGTTAAGGAGCTATCCTAGACATCCAACTGACAACGTTGAGGAGGAGTGATGGGCTACACAATCGTGTGGCACCATTGTCAATTTAAACCACACAATTACTTTGAGTGCAACATTACTATTTTATCTCATTTATCCCAGTTATCCACACTCATGTAACACACACACTGACACGCACACTATTCTGCTTCCACTGCGCTACGAATGTAAAATTGAATAAAGATCATTCCATAGTTGTCACCCTTGCGAACCGCACGCGTATTATTTCTCCACTGTCCGAGCCACCTACTCTGCATCAGAGTTATGTCAGTGACATAACTGCAAAGTTGACGTAGGACTCCTTGTTGATTTGAAGAAATTGATGTCATCGAATGAATAAATTTCTAATATATTTTATTCAGTCTAAAGAACCATGAGACCCTGAGTGAGTCCCTGACTGATGAGAACCATGAGTGCGTGTGGCTTTACTATCGTTTCTCCACGAAAATTATGAAAGTCAACTCTTAATAACTCTTGAAATGGCTCTAAAAAGGGCCGTTTGGAATTTTGTTATTCGCTGATCTTGAAGTGGTCCGAGGAAGCACCATTGTCGAGTACTAGGTGATGATTTTGTAGACGGTCGAATGGGTGGGCGTTGATATTGGTTCTGTTGCGTGGAAAAAAAAGTATATCATATTAGTCTTTAAGTGTTTTAGGAGCATTGATACTGTATAAGGAAATTATGGAATCCAACTCTTTAGAATTAATTAAGTGGCCCTGAAAAAGGCCGTTTGGTATTTTGTTGTTTGCTGTTCCAGGTGTGATCCGAGAAGTACCGGCTATCGTCGAAGGGTAGGCGATGGTTTGTTGTCGAATGGGTAGATGCTGTCATTCCGGTTCATGTTCCACGGTTTGCTGGTTTGATGGTTCGGGTGCTTCGATAGCGAGCACAGACAACATAGGTCTATGATATGAAAAATATGAACAATAACGCCTGCACTATACGCCAATATTCTTAACAAACGTTAAATCTATGCAAGAACCACCGCGTGTGGTTGCTTCATTCAGAAGGTTAGCTAAAGTAAATTTAAAGTGTTTCTGCATAAAATTTATAAAATCAATATTTTCTTGTTTGGAAACATCAATATTAAAGTCTCCGGTCAACACAATTGGCGAATCTTGCGCTGCGTACCTGAACAACTTGCGAATCAAGAACAATTTCAAATTCTTGGCAGTTGTTCCTGGCGAAATGTACACCGCAATCAGCAGAACTTCAGTGTCCATAACTGATATCTTAGCTGCACAAATGTCCCCGAAAGTATCGACAACGCTGAACATGTCGTCATGATGTTCACTGAGCTGTTGGATCTTGTGGGGAGCAGCCATAGTGGTAGCCTTGTCCTGCTGAAATATTGCTACACCATCTGCTCTCACATTACAGCGTTTGAACTGAACGATGCAGTTGTAGCCTTCAATCTCGATTAAGGAGTTATTGTCTAGCCAAGTCTCACTTAGTGCGAGGAATTCCACGCTTGTTAAAATCCGATCTGAGGCGATATCCAACACGTGAGCGTTCAAACTTTGAACATTGATGCTCATCAACGTGGTGGCAGAACCCTTGTTTTCCAGAGCTTGGTACAAATTATCCCCAAGTGTTTGTAATCGATGGTTTCCTAGACGCTGCAGCTCGTTCCTGAGGTCTACCATCTTAGGTGAGTTGCTACTTTTAGCACGATGAAACTTAAAGGCATTGGTTGAGTTCGTTAAATACAGTCCCTGGATTGACTGAGCACGTGACAATCCAACGTAAACTAACTGCTGATCCTGGCTTTTATTGTAGTCATATACAATCTCCGGGAACGTGCCACCTTGCGATCTATGAACAGTTAAAGCACAGGCACTGACCACCGGACACTGTATGCGCTTGCATTTAATGATGCCACTCAGCTTAATATTAGCTGATCGTTTGGAGATGGGAGTCCAATCGTGTTGTAGGATACCAGCCCTGGCGAAAACGGCAGGTCTTGCCTTAATCCTTAAAGCAGCACCTATCGCCTCACTCTCGAACTTAAGCCACAATTTAACGATCTGCTGCTCAGAATCGACTTCGTCCTGTTCGATGTATTTCAGCTCGCCAATCGCGCCATTCACTACACCATCTTCGACATCAACGTTTGTAGTTATCATATAAGGCTTACCAACCGCAAGCCGGAGCAAATACGGCAGCGTGCCGGTCTCCACGACGCTCATTTTTTTGTACAGCTTGACACGGGAACTTGCTAACTGACTAGCATCTTTGTATCCTGCAAACACATCGTCAGCAGTACAGTCCAGTGCATCTTGATCGTTCAACGCTTCATTGTTGAATTTTTCCACATCTATGTTGCGATGATATAGTCGAATTGCTGCTGATGCGTTCTATTTACACAATTCAGCTGTGCGGACTCGACTTTCAATCAATTTTGTTTCTTCCTCAGTCAGTGGCTTGCCGTTGCCAATTTTGGTAAGTATGCTGGAAAATTCCAGATCCGTCTGGCGCATAACTTTTACCAGCGGAAAAAAATCAAGGGTTGCCACAGAATAGCACCGTGAAAGGAGGTTCCAGTTGGCTTATACACGGGCCTAGCATTAACGGGCGGCAGTTGTCGCAAATCACCGCAAAATATTATATTGATTCCACCAAATGGATCGTCATAATTGCCAGTGATGTCTTGTAAACGCGTATGGATGGTGTTGAGCACATCCGCGCCTATCATACTGACCTCATCTATTATGATCGCTTTCACATTGCTGAAAGCGTTACGGTACATTTGCAGCATTTCAAAGCTGAGCTTTAAGTTGCTCCGACGTGACATTGTGATCCGGAATGCAGAATGCACGGTAGTTCCACCAATAGCAACGGCTGCCTTTCCAGTCGAAGCGCATGCTACAAAAGCATTTTTCAGTGCATTGTGATCCTGAGAGAATCGATTGATAGTCTCGATCAGTATCCGCAACGTAAATGTTTTACCGCATCCAGCAGGCCCAGTAAAGAAAGTCTGTAACGATTTTTTGTTCTCGTTGTAGCTATGTAATCCATCGATCACATGCAAGATCAAGTCACGCTGCTCCGCATTTGTCCTCCACACCATAGCACAGTAATCTTCGTTCGCACATACTCATCATGCTTTTCTGTAGAAGCATTTTCCTGTTCCCCATCTTCTTCATTCTCGCAAGTACGCAGATATTCCTCAACAGTCTGTTCTAGATTCAGCTCACAGTCGTATTCTCTGCGCTTTCATAAAAGATCTGCTTCATGCGTATCATACAACTAGGAACTACAACGAAATCAACCACATGGTCGGTATCTGCCGTGTCGCAGTTCGGCTCGAATTATACCTTCTAGAATTTCGTTCGTTAGTTGTTCAACGTTCTTTGACGTTCTCCAAGACGCGGCGTTTAATGAATGCTATATACAATATATACAATATAAAAATTCAACCAAACAAACCCTTTAGTTAATAAACTTTTTGGTCGTCCTGAAAAGAACGGATTTAGTTGACGGGGGAGTAATAGTTTTCGATTCCACTTGAGATTTTCGGTATTTTTGTCTCGTTACGGGCGGCTACCAACGAAGTCAATGTGATACTAACTGCATCAAAGGGGACGAACTTTAGTCATTGTGCCACAATAATTAGTTCTAATTAGTGCAAGCTAGACGGATGATTTTCCCAACAGAAATATGTTTCATTTGCATTCCACCGCCAGCAACTAATCCGGTATGCATAACTAGGAACAATGGCGAACTCCACCACATGGTCGGTCTCTGGTGTGTTGCAGTTTGGCTCGAATTATCTTTTCTAGAATTTCGTTCGTTACTTGTTCAACGTTCTTTGTGATATACGGCAGCTCTAAGTTTGCACCTTTAAACTGAAGAAATGATCCATTAAAAATTGAAATTGGTTCCATAAAAAACATATTCATGACCCATTAAACTGTGGTCAATATCCATAATAAAATAGATATCATCCATAACATTTATCAATGTGATCCGTAATTTATATAAAATTTAGCAATAAAATGTCAAAAAAGTACCGTTATATATCTAGGGTATGATCAATAGAATTGTACGGATTACCCATAAACATATAGCAAATGTTCCATAAAAGGTTCAATATCATTCCTTAAAGTTGTAAAATTGATCCTTAGAATGAAACGTTTGTGAACTTAAATATATACACATGATCAATAAATTATCGATCCAATCGTCAATGATCCATGATAGTTTTGAAAAATTAACCACAAGCTTCTAAATATGGCCCATAGGAAATAAACGTTGGGCATTTAAAATAATATTTAGGATCCATAAATTGTGCCAGAATTATTACAATGTAGGGTTTATATTTTTTAAATTTTGGCTACGGGGAAATCGATCCTTGACTGCGCTACTACTCAGATCTATTAACATGTCCGTTTCTTTAGCTATGCGGCTCAAATATTGCTATTAAAGAAGGATTGTTTTTTAGAAGATTTTCAATTTTTCAGAGAGCTGATTTACTTTCGCGATTTCATGTTCTTTTACGACCGCAACTGCGACACATGTTTTCCAATAAATTTGTCAAAGAGAACTCGTGCATGTAAAGAACTAGGGAAGATTTTCCTATATTAATCTCATCACTTTGCAATTCATCCTACTTGAAATTTAACAATGAACAGGTGACAGGATTAGTTAGTAATGTTTGTTGTTGTTATTAAAAGTAAGCAAACATTGTTAGAAAATGAAAGCGATCCTTCAACTGCCCAATTGTTTGATTCATCGTAGGATGAATAAAGGAACAATGAGATTAATATGGGGACAGTTACTCTACATGTCAAATTTAAGGCTTGATCAAACTGTTATTTAAGATTTTTTTTATAAAATTATGCCGGGCAAACGCTTGCCGTCCAACTCGCTATCGCTCGTCGGACCTAACTACAAAAAACATCCTCCGTTTGCATTATACCGGGCAAATGCTTGAATCAGTCGTTAACTTGAAGACGATATCGGAAACCTCGACCGCTTTCTACTTCCTTAGTTCTTCAATCCTCAACTGCTCAGCAGGCAACATTGATATTTCTAGCACTTGGAGTACAGCATAACAAATCGTGGCCGCTATGTCACATTGTACAATATAGTGTGTCTAACTGAGGAGCTGTTTGATTTTTTTTTTTCTGAAAACCAATTTTGGGAAAAATTGTAGTTCTGAAAATTTTCTATAAGAATAATTTGCTACGGATCATTTATATGAGCTTATAGATTATTATTCATTGTTTTATGGATCATTGACAATTTATTTATGGAACATTTTCAATAATTTATGAATAATGTGCACGTATTTTAGTGCACAAATGTTACATTCTGTGGATCAATATTACAACTTTAAGGAATGATATTGAACCTTTTACGGAACATTCGCTATATATTTACGGGTAATCCATACAATTTTATTGATCATACCCTAGATATATAACGGTACATTTTTGACATTTTATTGCTAAATTTTGTATAAATTATGGACCACATTGATAAATTTTACGGATCATATTCATTTTATTATGGATATTGACCAGAGTTTTATGGGTCATGAATGCGTTTTTTGTGGAACGATTTTAAGTTCTTAATGTATCATTTATTAGTTTTTATATGCAAAAGTATGTTTGCCGTGATATACTCCGGGACGCGGCGTTTAATGAATGCTATGATCAGCCGTGACGCGGTAACTGATTTACAAATAGCATAATAGACAATTTCAACCAAACTCTTTAATTAGTAAACTGATTTGGTCGTCCTGAAAAGGACGGATTTAGTTGACGGGGGAGTAATAGTTTGCGATTCCTCTTGGGCTTTCTTTCTTCGTTCAGCTCCTCGTCTTTATGGATGGCCAGCTGTTAGTGACGTGGGATGATTCTGGTCTTCTTGTTTTCACTGGCGACGTTTTCCACCGACGCGCTCCGCAAACACGTCTGTCGCATACGGATGGTTGGTTGGTCATTCCCACATGTTTCACTACTGCTACTAAATTGTATCTTTATTCCATGTTTTAATTTTACATTTTGTTTTTCATTTCATTTGGTTAGCCAGAGGGGCTTTACATCTTTATTACAATAGTTCATAATTTTAATTATTGTTTTGTTGTGTTGTTTCACATTGATCATGTTTTCCCGTCTAGGGAATGAGTTTTAAATTTAAAGAATTTGATAACCTACATAACTACAATAACTTAAGCTTAATTTACCAGCTGACTGATGATCGGATGGGGCGACCTCAGGCAGGATTCTCTGAACCTTTCCAGGATAAATTGTTTTCTCTCGCCGAGAGTCTGTAGTCCAGCCAGGCGATGGATCTCAATGTTTCGGGTTCTCGGAGGACAGTTCAGAATCATCCGAAGGATGGTGTTCTGAACAACCTGCAGTTTCCGATGGTGGTAATTGGCGCAACTCTCCCAGATTGGTAAACCGTACTCGACCACGGGAAGAATGATTTGTTTGTGAACCGCCAGTTTGTTCTTGTTCGATAGAGTGGACTTTCTGTTGATCAGCGGGTACAGAGATCTTATTAAGGTTTTACACTTGGTTGATGTTTTGTCAACATGCGATCGGAACAACAATTTGCTATCTAGGGTGAGACCGAGGTAGACTACTTCCCCGGACCAATCGATCGGAGTGTTACAGAGGTGGACTTTGACATCTCGTGGCGGAATAAGTCGAGGTGACTTCGAATGTGGAAACAGAATCGTCTGGGTTTTAGCTGCATTGATACAAATCTTCCAGCTGTAGAAGTAATCGGACAGAACATTAAGGCCCTCCTGAAGTTTTCTTGTCAGAGCACGTATCACTCGACCCTTGTAGATGATGGAAGTGTCGTCTGCAAACATCGACAAAATTCCACCACCCGGAAGGGGAGGAACATCTGACGTGAAGATGTTGAATAGAATAGGTCCTAAGAGGCTACCCTGGGGAACACCAGCAGCAACATTGATCGTTTCGGAATGGGAATTGTTCAGAAAGACCCTGAATGATCTGTCCAATAGATAGTTCTTGATGATCTTAACAAGATAGATCGGGAAGTTGTATCGATGCAGCTTAAACACCAGACCATCATGCCAGACATTATCGAATGCCTTCTCGACGTCCAACAATGCCATGGCAGATGTCTTTCCAACGGACCTGTTCCGTTTGAGGATGTTTGTAACTCGCGTCAGTTGGTGGATAGTAGAGTGACCTTTCCTGAACCCAAATTGTTCCTGGAGGAAGACGTTATTTTGGTTTGCAAAATCCAGTAAACGGCTGAGGATCAGCTTTTCAAACAGCTTTGAGATGGAGGACAAAAGGCTGATGGGGCGATAGCTTTTAGCGCTGGTAGGATCTTTGCCAGGCTTGCGAATAGGGATAACTTTGGCTATTTTCCAGCTAGAGGGAAAGTAGCCAAGCTCCCAACATCTGTTGAAGACCGCTGCGAGGTGTCGGAAGAAATCAACACTCAAGTTTTTCAACTCGAGGTTGATGACTCCGTCGACACCTGCGGCTTTCATGTTCTTGGTTCGCTTGATGGCAGCTATCACCTCATCAGCCGATATGCTACTATCGTCAGGGACAACTATGGGTGTTTCGGCGATTCTAGACATAGCCTCTGTGACCGTAGGCTCATGTGGGCTCACAATAGTTTGGCCAAGGTTGTGTGAGTTTACAAAATGTTGACCTAGTGCGTTGGCCTTTTCAACAGGGGTGATAAGTAAAGGTGGAACCGAATTCTGGTCGAGCGGACTTAGCGGCGGAATTGGTCTTGGCTTATTTTTTAGAATTTTGGTCATCTTCCAAAAGGGTTTTGCGCAATCTGGGAGAGAGCGAATTTTTGTTTCGAAATGCCGATTTCTGAGATCCATCATCCTGGCTTGGATAAGTTTAGTAAGACGGTTCGAATTGGTCTTAAGGTGAGGTAGACCGGAACGTTGGAATTGTCTTCGGATCGAGTTGCGGATCCCGATAATATACTTGGTCGTCCTGTCAAGGTTCAGAGAATCACTCACCTGGTTTACAGAAGGAACATGCTGCTCACGGGCTCGGGCGATTGCTTCGTCGATATTACGCAGCTGTCGGTCGATGTCTTCGGGCGTCTCGGAGAGCGTATCGTAATCGACAGAGTCGTCGACGGATCGCTGGAACAGTTCCCAGTTGACTCGGTGATACCCACATGTTTCATAATTGCTGGCACGGTTAATGTGGCAGTATGAACCAATCAGAGCGTAGCGCCAATATGATGTCATTTCGACCAATAGCTTTGTGCGTTCAGAATTTTTTCTTGTAATTACTTTTTAATTAGTTTAAACAAATATAATGAGTTATGTTAGCAACATGGATTAAGCGTTGATGTTCTACCTTTCAAATCAAATACTTATCGTAAAATTTCTGTAGGCCAGACAGGAGATATTATCGTTCAATTTCTCCAAACCCGCGTAACGCTTTCGATTTCAGACATTTAAGAACGGCGCCCCTATACAGGAATAGAAAAGAGACACGTAAGTCCTACGTCAAAAATATGAAACCAATAAACTTGTTTTCAAAGACTCCATCGTTGCTCTACACGTTTCTGGATTTATGGATGGTTTGATGCAATTTTTCATGCAAATCTGTTTGAGCTAAGCCCAGCATCGAAAAAATGTTATGTTGTTTGCCATAATATGTTAAAATAGATCTTTCAAGACAGATAATGCTCGTGGAGACACCGGGTTTGGACGGATCCGTTCAGAAATATTTTTTAACAGAAATTTTAGACTTAAGCTGAAATTTTAAAAATAAAACTTCCAAGGCCTGAATGAATGCTTTCTTTTACGCTACAATTATTTAAACTACTGTATACAGAAATCGTCTCGTTGCCCGTTGCGTGCCTCTTCTCATTGTGCCAATAATATAATCGTACCAGTTGGTTTATTCTTGACAATCATTATCACTGAGCCTGCCTATCGTCTGCCATCCTAACGATTTGCCCAGCCCACCCTAGTCGGTCGAGGTATCTTATTTACCTTCCTCCCCGGTCCGTCTGTCATCTGCACTCCACTGTAGATTGTACACAGCACCTTCCATATAAAGATTCAAAGACAACAAGGGTGCGTTAGTTCTCAGCGAACGTAGTCCCGTACAGGATTACTGGTCGAATTAATATTTTGTAGATGGACAACTTGATAGTGCAGCGAACTCTGCACGACCGTAGCGTCCTTTCGCGTCTAAAGGCCGGTATCGTGTTCCTAATAAATTTCTTTTTTTATCCCAAACCCATGCTAAATTTCGTTTACTGAAACGGAAAAGTAAAGAATCGAAAAAAAATTCTGCAGCAGTATCCACCTGAAAAGAAAGAAAAATAAAATTGGAATTTGTAAGGTTTCCACACAAACTAATGGGAGCAGCGGAAAAATGTTCCGCTCGATTATTCCGTAAGTGAAGGTGACATTTCGTTCCATGCTTTAGCCGTTCCCTACCCTATTTATTTTGATTTTACTTTCCGACAGCATCTCAATATTTCGTTTAACAAACGTCCGCGGGGAAACCAAAAACGCAGACAGACGTTTTAGCAAGAACAAAATTAATAGATAACTCTGTGTAAATTTTCAAAAAATACGTTAGCAATCGCTTGCTGATATACTCAACAGTGCACGAAAAATTAAAACGCCCGCTAAAACAGCCTTCCAGGCAGTCATTCGCCGGAATGGTGAAAAAAGCCTCCTCATCACCCAATGTGAATACGAATCCCTTTGCTCCTCTGTCAGATGACGAGTATGAATTTGATTTGGTTGAAGAGGGAACATTAGTCAGTTTTCCGGAATGTGCTTCACGGAAGCGAAGACGCGTCCGCCCACGGAAAGTTACTGAGCCAAAGCTCAAAATCAGCTTGCCCATTTCAAGGAGAGGTGGAAAAAAGGAAAATCCCATTTCACCTGGTTTTCGTAGCACTAACTACACCTAGGAGTTTCCATCTCTTCCAGGGAGATCAAAAACCCCTAGCGCCTCGATTTTTAAGAACAGAAATTCTTCTCCATCAGGACTGTGTTCATTTGATGATATTGTTGAAGGTAGGGTATGTGTTCCTTAACTCAGCCTAATATGCAACAATCGATTGCATTTTTTATTATAACTCATAAGGTATTTGAGCTGGAAGCATCATTTAAATAGCTATACACTTGCTAAGATATGTTTAATAAGCCATCTGGTAGTATGTATTTCGAAAAGTTACACAACTCATTTTATGAAGTCAGAAATTTGAAAGGAATATGGATATAATGTCGGTCTATGTGTACCAAATTGGGTCTAATCATGGATGTAAGTTCATCCCATTCGATAGATTTGTTATGAAATGTTGTCTACGTACAATTTTTTTTTCTGATTTTCTGATTCAAGGCGTTGCCAGGTGTATTCGCTCTACCCAACAAACAATTTCACAAATCAAACTATATTTAAACTACTAAGAAACACTTCAGTGACTTTAACATATAATTTAGCGGCCATTCGGCAATCAAAACATTATAATTCACTCTACACAGATTTTGTTCCTTTAGTTTGTGTTAAGATGAGCCATATGAAAAACATTCTACCGAAACTCAGACATTTTTATTGTAAATGTTACCAATAACAACACTTTTATTACGCTTTCCATACAACAGGCCATAGTTGGGAACCTAGTAAAAAATATGTTCCTAACATTGGGTCTATGGTTTTCATGTTAAGCCATTTTTATTTTACCTATGTGACCTGTTAGTTTATAACGTGTGACTATTTTCAGTACATCTTGGCTACATTATTTAGTTTATAGTTTCAATTTCGGCAAATTTAGATCGTTCGAAGATCGTGCAGAAAATTTGTTCAGCTTAACCAGTATAGTTCGAGAAATCTAAAATTACGTGGAAGTTAACAACTATAAATTGATTAAATATGTCTAAATTGCTTTGAAATAAATCGGTCATCTTGATAGCAACATGTGTTTGTTGATTATCGCCGAAATAATGTCATAGTTACATAGGCCGAATGAAGGAGCTAGGCTAACATTACATCCCGTTACCCTTTATTCAAGTATGTAAAGCTATGTCCATTTAGAATCCAGAATTATAAAATTATCTGTATTTCGGTTACGGATTGACTTACAAATAAGATAAATACATCAAAATAAAGGTATTTCACTGTACTTTAAGAAAAAAAATATTTAAACAAATCATTTCTCTTTGTTTGTAATGAAAATTCACATTTACTTCTTTATTTCTTCTATCAAAATCTGCACACCTCCGGAGTCAACTTGTTCCACATTTCGGTCATTTGAGTCGCGTCCCGAGCCGTTTTTCACTTTTCTTAAGCTTCCGCTTCATTATTGCCCAAAATCTCTCAATGGGCCGGAACTGCGGCCAGTAGGGTGGATTTATGTTTTTATCGATGAAATCTACGTTATTATCGCCGTGCCACTGGATGACTTCCCGGCTGTAGTGGCAACTCTCAAAATCTGGGCAAAACTTCACGGGACCTGTATGGGCTTTAATGAGAGGTAGTACGCGGTTTTTGAGGCATTCTTCCTTGTACAGTTTCGAGTCCATCGTCTTATTCGTCACGAACACTTAAACTTCGCAGAAACATCTCCTCGTGCCGTCGCAATGAAGAATTTTTGGCCAGGAAGCTGTCCGAAATCCATTTTGACGTAGGTTTCCTCGTTGATGAGCAGGCATTCATGGTACTTCGTTAAAACCTGCTGGTACAATTTCCGAGCTCGAGTTTTGGTGACGAAACTTTGCTTCAACGTTCTGTTTGGTTGCTTGTTGACTCGATAAGAACGATATCCTGCTCGCAAAAGAAATCTTTGAACGGTACTGCGAGCAGCAGCGTATTTTTGTGTGGTTTCATTATCTGATAGTCCAGGGTTTGCTCTGAAGGTTCCCACCACCTCTTGGTTCAGCTTGCGGTCATATGTTCCACTACACTAACATCCATCTGATTTGAGTCGATGTTTTTGATTTGTCGACTTGCCAATGCCAGTAACATTTATTCAAATTTGAGTGACTCCACTATTGACGAAAGTGAGTCAAAAACGACTCAAAACTATTGGAAGAACCGCAGACGATTGACGATATCTTCTTTATGGCAACACTGCATCAGAGAGAAACAGTAAACGGTGAGTGCCGTTAAGCGGCGTCAACGAGATGCACAGAGTCAAGAAGGTAAGAGCATCAGTCCGAGTTAAGCTACCGAATAAAGCACAAGTAAAACTTATATATCGTTCGCATTTTATTCTCTTCTACGAAGACGCGTCTCGAAGCTATTTTCCCGGTCGTCTGTCCGTTCCGTCCGGATTGTCCACTGCATAGCCTGGGGTTGCAACGTTCAACATAAACTAAGTTGGCCGTGAGGGGTTCTAGTTTCGTCAGATGAAAGAGAGGGGAAATGATTGGAGCATCGTCTTCATTCATCAGAGAGTTGTCGGAAGTGGCGATGTACATTGATTCCCACGCGTTCAATTGTGAGGTTTTCCTTAAATTTTTAATTAATTTTGAGTTTTCCCAATCCACACAGTGGGTAAGGTCAACAGCGTGTGCATTAGGCCATCCCTTATTTTGAAAAAAATTGCCAAGGTAAGAATTCCACCTCTTGAAATGTTCGTCTTGACTAGAAAACAAACATACTTAAATTTGAAGACCGTACGTTGACGTTAAGTGCTCCCCCAACGGACCTGAAGAAATGGTAGTACGGGTGACTACCAACGCGGTGGCAAGCACGCTACTGTAGTGTATGATCTTTCAGGTCGACTAAGATCAGTGTCGTCAGGTTGATAACATTTTATGATCGTTTTTTTTATTATCAATGTTGTTTGGGACACTTTATCATCAGTACACCAGTTTTCAGGTACAACACAATAACGTCATCATAGACGTGGCCGGATGGCTCAGGGGTTATCCGTTCTGCTTACTGAGCAGATGGTTGGGAGTTCAATCCCAGGTCCGTCCCCTTCCTTGTCATTTGTCACTTGCCTCTTTCTATCATCACTAGATCTAAAATAAAAAGCAGTCTACTGCGCTTTCATTGATCGCATCACTTACCACAGTGAATCCATGTTCTAAAAATAACCTACCTCACCTAACACAAAAACTATCCTATCCTTCCCTTGACAACTGTGGAGGCGCAGAGGTAAATACGGTCTCTAACCAACGATTGTCAATCTCGTTGATTATCCACCGCATTTCTGTGTTCTCTTAGGTGAACTTTTAATTTTCGACGAGTTTGACCAATGTATACTAGGCTGATGCAAAATTCGAAATATTTGCTCCCCTAAGCTTAATCGACGCCAATTTGGGTCCTGATAGTCCCCAAAAAATTTTAACACATTTGGTTCTAATTTGGCTTTGCACACGCTATTCAAAGTTTATATGGGAATTAGTATGAAGAATCTCAAACTTACATTTCCAGATCCCTAACATCTTGATATTATGTCCTTAAACCAAATCTTATTAAGATTCATATAGTGTAAGTTGCCAACTATCAAAATGCCGAAGATACCTGACATGTAAATTTCATACAAAAATAGTTATTCAACAAATATAATAATAAGAAAAAAAATGTAATGTATATAAAATATATAAATATAAAATATCTAAAATATATATAATAATATAAATAAAATAAACTAAATAAAATATATAAATATAATATATAAAATAGTAAGAAAACAAAAATAAGAATAAAACATCATCCCCAAAGTGTGTATTTTATGGTTTATTGAATAACTATTTTTGTATAAAATTTACATGTCAGGTATCTTCGGCATTTTGATAGTTGACAACTTACACTATATGAATGTATATAAGATTTGGTTTAAGGACATAATATCAATATGTTAGGGATCTGGAAATGTAAGTTTGAGATTCTTCATACTAATTCCCATATAAACTTTGAATAGCGTGTGCAAAGCCAAATTAAAACCAAATGTGTTAAATTTTTTTGGGGACTATCAGGACCCAAATAGGCTTCGATTAAGCTTAGGGGAGTAAATATTTCGAATTTTGCATCAGCCTAATGTATACAGCATTGCAGTTTTTGCAGGGTATTTGATAAATTCCCGACTTTTCAGACGGTTTATCTTTTACGTTGCACAGCATATCTTTTAATGTGTTATTACTCCTGTAAACCGTTTCGAATCCATGTTTCCGAAGTCTAGATTGGACGGCGTTTGGATAAAACGGAAGGCTGATCTTTTTAAGTTCTTCTTTCTCTGGGCTTAGGGTTGTGGCGTTTTGTCTGTGTTTCTTTCTTTCGTGTTTTCGGAGGATTTTATCAATAAATTCTTTATCATACCTGTTTACTACGGCAGCTTGATGGATTTTGTTCCGTTCAGTTATGAAATCGTAGGAAGGAGTTCAGTTTTGAAATCGTAGTGAAGGAGAGTAGCTTTCATGGGGATACTGAAAATACGGTGTGCCATTGAATGGAAGGCCGCTTGTTTTTGGGCACCGAAATGATTTGAATCGGACGTGATGTACCGGGCCGTAGAAGTAGGTTTGCGGTAGATCCCGAATTTTAGTTTGTTGTCGGTGTTCCTGCTGATCATCAGATCAAGAAAGGGAAGCTTTCCATCAATTTTTTTCTCTAATGTAAACTTAATAGTTCTATGTTGCGAGTTAAACAATTGAAGTGGTAGGTAACGTTCTTTTACAGCTTGGTTGTGTTTAATCTGAAAATGCATGGACATTTTTCGATTTTGCTTGATTGTTAAAAAACAAAGCTATTTATTTGTTTAATTTTTGAACCAAGAAAACCAATGGAGCTCTATGAGCTAATATTAGTATAACTCAGCTCGCGAATGAATTCGTGGATTTTTGAGAAACTGGTGAATTAATGTTTTTTTTTACGTAGACTACGTCTTACGGCAAGGGTAGGGTGTCAAATGAAAATCTAAAATATTGCGCCCGTCACGAAAAACCGTACGTTTTGTACGCGAATAACTCTAAAAATCCACGATAGATTTACATAATTTCTTCTTCAATCGGTCGGAACCGCGCTCCAGTTCAATTGTTCATTATTATTCTCAAACAATAGTAAACTATTGAAAATAACGCAAATATAGGGTGATGTCTTATAATGTCATTTTGCAGAGTAAATTTACCAAATTTCCTATCACAGATTTCAAATCGAAGCAAGGAACGACTTGCATCATCTTCTTTTTCTTTATATTAGAGAGAGACTTTAACCAATCATTTCATTCGTCTCTGCATGTACGTCTCGCATGCAGCTGAGAACGGTGTAAAACGAACACTTAGGAAAATTTTGCCCCAGTCGTTTGGCAGCATTGAAGCTGTGCGGAGCTGGTCGCAGGCAGCTGCTTCATTCGTACGGCAGCGGAGCTGGTCGCAGAGGCAGATGGTGGTTATATGTACCTAGGCTCTCTCAAACAGCGACGATGAGGTAAAATGGCGGATATGGGGGCGCACAATCGCGTCGGTTTGTGCAAGCCGCCATCTTACCTCATCGTGGCAATTATTGCGCCGCGACTTCGAAAACGCTGCTGTTTGGAGGAAAGCGTCCTTGAGGGCGAGCAGCAGTAGGTGAAAATAATCTGTCCTTTTGAAGACAATAAATGAAAATAAAAGAGTTGTTTATTAAAGACCTAATCTTAAATTTAGTTCGGTGCTCGATGGAGGGCGAGCCGTCGGTAAAAATTTTACCCAGCTGGTTTGCGCAATCCATAAATTGATAATCTGTCCTTTTGAGGACAATTAATTTAATTAAAAGAGTTGTTTATACAAGAATTAAACTTTTATTTCGTTTGGTTGGTGCGCTTTATATCATAGTGCTGATTCGTTCGCTGCAACTGCTAAAACGCCTCCATGGAGGGCGAGCCGTCGGGAAATTTTACCCAGCTGGTTGGCGCAACCCACTTATAAATACTCTGTCCTTTTGAGGACAACCAATCCAGTTCAGAGAGTTGTTTATAAAAGAATTAAATTAATATTTCGTTCGGTTTGTGCGCCAATTAATCTAGTGCCGATTTGTTCATCACGACTGCAAAAACGCTACTGTTTGCGGGAGAGCCACCATGGAAGCTGAGAAGGACAATTCTCCGTCGGTGAAAAAATTTTCCTAGCTGGTTGGCGCAACCCGCGATGAATCAATAAATCAATTCAATTTCTAATTTAAGAGAGTTATTTGAATAAGAGTTTATCTTACATTTCGGTCGATTTTCAGTTATATTGGATTTTGCCAAGTCGTTACTAGGCAACAGTGTGCTATGCAGCGGATCCATAAAATCAGTGAAAATAAATCAAAGCCTGCCGGTGCTTTGATTTATTTTCACTGAAAAATCCTACCAGATACACATCCATCTTTGCTACTTTCAATTTAATATTCTCAACTTGAGAGTTTGTTTGATTGGGATTTTCGTTTCAAATTGTCGATTGGCAGCCAGTGGTATTAGCAAAACTTGTTTTCCCTTCGTCGCATACCTTAAACCACACAAATTCCCTATCACGGACACCATTTTCGATGTCGAACATGAAATTCCGAACCAACATTCTCTGTAAATTCCAATTAGTAGTGTGTTATAAACAGTTGTTCTGTTGTGTTAACGATTCGCGTTGGCTAGATTCCTACCTCTAGGAATAAAAACGTTTTGAGAAACATAGTGCAAGTGAGAATGCCTATCCGATTTGATCCAGAACGCTTGCGCAGATTCAGGAAGCGCATGAAGAGCGAACATACGGGAAATCCTCCGAAACGACCATGCACCGATGCCGAGCGAGCTCGTAGTTATCGGGCGAAATTGAAAGCAGCAAGAGGTAATGCGTTGCCAACATCTAGTTCGGACGCTGGAGAAGGTCCTTCAACGCGAGGTAGGAAATTGATATTTATTAAATTCAAATCAATTTGACAAAGTCCATGTCATCATAGCAATTGAATATCTCTCTATGTTATCGCTCCCTGTCTTAATAAATTTCAACATAGTATTTATTGTATTCTGGTGATGACATGCGCCGCGTGCTTTTACATCATACGAACCTTCACATGATATCGATACAAATAATGCACTGAACATGTTTTAATGCGTGATTATTTTCTCAGGTGTTTATTTTATATTTATAAGAATTTATCATATATTAACCAACCTTTTCTCCCATACGCAAAGAATATTGATATTTTATAAAACTCACTCTCTTTCTTCTGCGAGATCTAATATATTTATATATATTTCGATTTCCTTAACGGTTTAGCCATAATGGATTCACTAATATACTAAATGAATGATACTTAATGAATAATAATTTCACAAAAAAACCATAAACCATATATTAGGTACGAATTTAACCTTATATTCTCAACTTTGGCTAATGTATTCATCACATTGTAAAATGTAGAATATAAAAGTTTTCAATGGAAAAGTAAGAGTGAGCGGTTGTGTATTTTTCGAAGGGCTTATTCATACCAACACCTATATAACTAAATGAATATAGTGGGAATTTTAATGTTTTGAAATGGAATGGCCGATTGATCACATGAGAAAGTCATTTAGATGATATAAAGTAGCTTTATGTTCCGTATAGTATACCGAATATAGCCGAATGCCCGGAGCGATAATATAAATAAATGCCCGGAGCGAGGAAATAAACAAACTTTACTGAAATTCGTCCAAACAAGAATCCTTAATGATATCCATATCCATCGAAAGTTTTCGACTCGATAACCGACTAACGTTGGTGACTTTTCATGGTCCAGTAAGGCAAACGCCTTGTTGAGCATGTCTTAGCAAAGGTATAAATAGTTGAACATCGTTTCTAGCTAAAATATTGTATGAGTAATAGTTAAAATTGTAATCGTGCGCTACATAATCGACTGAGTCAAGGGACATGTGCCCTATATACTTGTATATAACCTTATAACAACTGCAAAATTATTTTTGTTTTTTTCTGTTTGATAAAACTTCCTGAACTTTGAACATTTTTTGAGACGCTTACACATCTGAAAATGTTGCAATTGATTATTGTGTTTGCATAACAATCACTAAACCTGTCGGATATTTTCTGATAACGAATTTTATCGTAACTTGAATTCTAGAGTATTTCAATGTTTATTATTACCCTTGAAATCCAGAATTGCTAAAATTGCATAAATTGCAAATTTTTGATTCTTTGAAGTTGAATTATGCAAAGGCATACTACAACTCAGATTGTATACAAATGATCCGAATGGTATGGTATTTAAATGGTTGAAAAGGAGACAAGGTATCAGTCAAAATATATGTTTGTATGTACGTATTATAGAATTTCCTCCGCTGCCTGTCGTTACTGAAATCCCCCAAACGATGCAAAACATTGTTGATGGTTCCGGCGATGGTGAGAATTCCGAGATGCAGGCCATTCAGGCACAGTATGACATCCGAATAAACATTTAGTAATGCCAAGCGCTTATGATTATAAGAATGACTAAAACTATCATTACTTTAATAACTTTATATTCCATAAAAGATCCTCAACTATCTTCTAGGCCTTAAAGATAGTCCATCGTAAAACGTGCAACCGTGACCGTGTCATCATTTAAACCAAAAGGTCCTTTTCAGGGCCACCAAAGAGTAAGGGTAAGCGACCGGCACGAATAATTGAAATCTTTTTAACGCTAATAATAGCAACACAGAATTTCCCTGACATTACAATGCATCACTTGGTTTAACGTAGTCTACGTCAACCGGTCGTGTCTTGTACCCAACCCCACTGATTTTTTCTCATACTGAACAACCTGTTTTGCTGACCCCTTTGAAGTAAACAGCCCGAATTAAGAGTTTAGCCACTGGTTAATTCTAGGATTTTTTTCATTAGGGCGAATCTAACAATGAGAGATTCTCTTCTCTTTCGCTCTCTTTCATTTATAACAGCGCCATTATAAAACTTTTTGGGGATTTTTTAGTATACACACTTAGAAAATAACACCGAACTCGGTTCAATTTTCTACCGAACCACATCGGAATAAATTGTTTATTTATACTGTTTTCGGGTGTATTTATTAAGTTAAACCCGAATTTCGGTTACTATATGAAATAGTTGACAGATAAAAATGAAAGATTATCCGAACAGTTCGGTAAAGCAGGGATATTCAAGAGTTCGGTACATGAAAACCGAGAAAACTCGGTAAACTGAAACGAGCATTCGCTGAACATTCTTAAACGTCAATCACTTCTCTTCGAGTCAATTCCGCGACAGCTATGTCTACCGAAAAACTTGGTTATTTTATCTGACTCGATAAGGCCTGAAAATCTATCAGCCATTTTATCTCGCGTGTGCGTGCCGCAATTACCATTGCTCGGTTCAAAGAGGAATAAAAACAATGATATGACCAAGAAAATAGTAAGATGTAGATTATATCAATTGTTTTTAACATAAAACAAGATGCCTAATTTTAATTTTCAGTCCGAGGATGACAGTTTCCCAATGACAGCAGTATGCCGATGTTGATCTGACGGGGGATTATCTTGGAAGATTCAGTGGACTTTGCCGTCTGTTGGAAATCAACTTATATCAGTCTTCAACTTGATATTGCCTCTGCATTCGAGGTGTGGTTTTGTTCGTTTGCTGCATTTGGTATATATATTTGGTATAATTCAAAGCTATTTCAACCAAAATTCTATTATTGCCATAAAGAACCGAAATCCGTAACAGCAACAGAAAGTCGGTTTGTTTGACAGCGTTCGGTTATATTTGAGTAAACCGATGTTCGGTAATTGCTGATTGGATTTATCTTTGTCAACCGAGATTTTTGATTAATTTGACAGATAGTGAGAATGTAAAAAATCAACGAGAACTCGGTTGTTCCATTTTTAACCGAACAGACTACCGAGCATTCAGCAGATGAGAACTCGGTTGAAATTCAACCGAGTTCGATATTATTTTCTAAGTGTGTAGATAGAAACACAACAGTGCTGGCTAGTATACTCTACAAAAAGTAGAATGAAAAACGTAAAGCTGAATGAAGTATGAATGAAAAAGAAAGTGATCAAAAAGAGTCTCTCAATTTCAGATTCGCCCTAATGAAAAAAAAAACCCTAGAATTGCTTTCATAACTCGAACTGCTCTGGTCCTTTGAAGTTTCTATGGGAAAATCTTTTTTATTTGATCCTTTTTGTTTTGCCTATTGGGAACTATTGGGAATAATCACCTGCTCTCAACACATTTCTATGCCGACACACGAATGCATGACTTTGTATATTGTGTAGCAAGCACAATTATACTTTAACTGAGAGATTCTCTCGACCTGGCCGAGAATCGAACCCGCCGCCTTTGTTTCTTTGGTAATCCGTGTTTTAACCGACAGAGCTATCTGAATATAATTATCTGAATAAAATTATATTTCCTGCTTTTTTCGTTACTTCGTTCCTGAAGTAGAACTCGGTGATCTTTCCACGTTACTCATAAGGCATCCTGTTTGACCCGTTCTTTCATTTTGAATACCATTAGACGAACGTATTAGTTTAATAAATATTTTTATTTCATACTTCTCATGCTAATAATAGTAAGGATAACCGTAATTGTACCCATGGTATGGATAATATCCACCATATCCACCATGATATCCGTAGTAGCGCGGTACAGCGTAAATATGTTTGTGGTATCCGAAGCCGAATGTTTCAGCCTTATCCATATCATCTGAGGACACTTTCGAAATGTCAGCCGAGAGCTGATCGTTCATGAGTGGTTCATTACTGTCCATTTCCTGCACCGAACGAGCAATCCTTACTGGAACACCACTAGGACTAATCGGGACAGTGTTTCCCAATGCGACGGAGAGAACAGCAAACAAGCAAACAATCTGAAATAAAGTGGTTGAATTGAAAAAGGGTTTCAGAACTGAAGATGTGAGCTTAACTACCTTGAACATTTTCGGTTGTGGAATTATATTTTTAGAGAACTTGAAGGAATCTGATTTCGTTAACCTTGATTACTGACGACTGATAATGTCCTACGAAATGCTTTCGTTTTTATACAATACTGCTTTCTATCAAGCAAGCGGTCGGGAAAATCCAACTTCGTAGGCACGACCAGTTATAGGAATGCGCCGAAAATTTGCGTCACTTTGCTTTTCTGCGGTGCTCGATAAAGAAATGAGTATTATGAGAGCGACGACAATCGGACACAATCGGTTGTGCGTTTATTTCCATGGGAACTGCCGAAATCCAGCATTGACGCGTTAACACTATTCCGAATGATTCATCAGCTTATGTGTATAAGACATTTGAATAATCGATGTATGACGATCGTATTCAATGGACTACACGAATTTCGCTTGTGCGGTTGCTATTACAAGGTATTTAAATGGTTCTTCGGAACTTTCATCTCTAAATTTGATGGTAAGGGTTTACCTTAGATTAAATGCTCCATCTCATGGGTTTCATTGAATATATATTGTATATTGGATATTTACTTTCATTGAATATACTACTACTATTGTTCCCACTCTCACTGAAAAAATCCCTCCCATTTTTCCCTACTTTTTAGTTTTCGACATCAAGCGTAACGAAACACTATTAGCATTTTTAAATAGTTTTGTTTTGTTTTGTTTATTATAGACGATGTAAACCCCCTAGGTGCATTCGCCTTTTTGAAAAGAATTTTAATTGTATATTCGAGAAGAGCTCGCATTTTTTTCAAGAATTTCAGAACCTTACTTTCTTCTTCTTTTTCATTCCCTAATGCAATGCTTGGGTCATTATTAACTCCCCCTACTTCGCGAATATGATCACATTCGGTTTTACATACTTCACAATCCTTAGAAACATTGTTGTCGAATTAATGCTCTTTTGTTAATACAACCAATTCTTAGTTTAGTTAATACACGCTGCTCGCGATAATCTTTTCTATCTACCCATTTTCTCGTCGATACCTTATATCTTTTGAGAAACGTTGGACGATGGATATCCCAGGCGGCTTGGTATTTATCTTGTAAAAGTTATCCCTCCCAATTGAGATAATCGGTTGTGGGAATAACGTTTTTTATTCGTCATTTGTGAACCATAGGTTTAGAAAATAAAGTAGCTACGCGGAAAAAATGTATTCAAACATATTATACAATACTTGGGATAATCTGAAATTATATAGCATATAAAGAATAATAAACCTTAAATTTCGAAGTGCTGTTCCGTTTCCAGATAAGGATCTATTAAGATTAGAATTTTTTTTCACATTTATAGTCAAATGACAAAATATCTGACATCCACTGGTTCGTTACTGAAATTAAAAATTGAATGTGTATTAATATCCTAATAGTCTTGGAAAAGCTGAAAACAGCAAACAATAGGGCGAAATAAATTTTATTTGAATATGAATAATGTCAAAAACGGAGACTCAATAAAGCTTCAATAAAAAAAAAAGAGAGAAAACAAAATGAATTTTCTGATAACACTTATTGGTCTGGACGCTTTTTTTTAATAGAATTTGTCGTACATAATCCTTTCTACGCAAAAAACCATATTGAAATGTTTTTTTTATTTAATCTTTTTTTACATATAAAATAGCATAGATAATACAGTGAAGGAATGTTATTATATAATAAATATGATAATAACAATTTCAATTGTATTCACATGTCTACAGTTTGTGGTCCTGCTGCAATTGTAGACGGACCCACGCATCCACGTCGAACCTTAGACAATAATCACTAGGTATGTATCATTACCACAGAAAATGAAAAAATATTTAAAATTATTTTACAATACTTGGGAATTCCATGGATGACCTGAATTATATACCGCATGAGGAATAGTATATCTACAATTTCGATATGCTGCTTGCCTTCAAAACTGAAGACAATGGTTCCGAAATTATTCTAAAGCAACCGCGCAAAGTAGATTTCGTGCAATCTGATTGTTTACGAATGTTTTCGACCACGAACATTTCTTACACACGTGAACTGACTTATCATTCGGAATAGATTATAAGTTTTAACGCGTCAATGCTGAAATTTATCTGTTCCTGGGAATAAACGCACAACAGTGTCCGATTGTCGTCGCTCTCATAATTCTCATTTCTTTATCGAGCACCGCAGCAAACCAGATTGACGCAAATTTTCGCGCATTCCTACGACTGGTCGTGCCTACGAAGTTGGATTTTCCCGATCGCTTGCCTGATAGAAAACAGTTTTGTATAAAAACGAAAGTATTTCGTAGGACATTATCAGTCGTCAGTCATCAAGGTTAAAGACATCAGATTCCTTCAAGTTCTCTAAAAGATATAATTCCACAACCGAAAATGTTCAAGGTAGTTAAGCTCACATCTTCAGTTCTGAAACCCTTTTTCAATTCAACCACTTTATTTCAGATTGTTTGCTTGTTTGCTGTTCTCTCCGTCGCATTGGGAAACACTGTCCCGATTAGTCCTAGTGGTGTTCCAGTAAGGATTGCTCATTCGGTGCAAGAAATGGACAGTAATGAACCACTCATGAACGATCAGCTCTCGGCTGACATTTCGAAAGTGTCCTCAGATGATATGGATAAGGCTGAAACATTCGGCTTCGGATACCACAAACATATTTACGCTGTACCGCGCTACTACGGATATCATGGTGGATATGGTGGATATGGTGGATATTATCCATACCATGGGTACAATTACGGTTATCCTTACTATTATTAGCATGAGAAGTATGAAATAAAAATATTTATTAAACTAATACGTTCGTCTAATGGTATTCAAAATGAAAGAACGATTCAAATGTCATTTTTTCGTCGTCCATCACAGGTCATCAGTTTTACTGCCGAAACGAAAGGAGTTAAGAAATAGGACTTACATATTTAATATAGTTTTAATGAATGTTTCACTTCCAAATCTTTTTTGAGTTCGCCTGCGATTTTCAGCCCTGGGCTGGTTCATTTTCCAGAGGTTGAAGGTTTTTGAGGTTTCTCTTTACGATTGTCCAATATTTCTCAACTGGGCGCAGTTCCGGCGAGCTTGTAGAGTTTTTCTCTTTGAGTACGATTTGCACACTATTGGCGTTATACAATTTCTGAGTCATTTTTCCGTTGTGACAAGAAACGCGGTCTGGCCAAAACAGCACGGAGCAACTATGTTTCTTGAAGAAAGTCAATAAGCGTTTTTTGCTGGCATTTCTTAACAGCCTTGGCGTATGTTTCATCGTCCATTACGACGCAGTCAAATTTGGTCAACAAACTACTCGATATAAACATATACTATATAGATATAAACAAACTACTCGAGTACAACTTACGCGCTCTTCCTTTGGCTGTAATGTTTTGCTTATCATGTCGGTTTGGTGTCACTGTAGCCTTATAAAGGGCGAACACGAAATTATTGCGACACATTCAACAGGGCATAACTTTTTTACCATTGGGTAAACATCAACCAAATTTTGCACACTTTCTCATTGATGTGTATTATTTACATGCTGTCAAACTCGAAGTCGTGTTTTTCGATTCAACGAAAATGGAAGTGAACCAACGCGAGTCGAGAGTACAAATTCTTTCCAAACACCTGGAATTTCCTGACCTGTCGCACCGGCAGTTGGGAAAAATGTTGAACATTCACCATTCAACCGTCTCCAGAGTGTTGAAGCGGTTCCAGAAGTGGTTGACGTTGGACCACGGCAAAGAAGCTGGAAGAAAACCGGGACCGGAGAACAAAAAGACGGAGGGAAAGGTGAAGCGGATGATGAAAGCAAATCCCAACGTCTCAAGCCGTGATTCGGCTAAAAAGATCGGCATGTCGCACAGCTACGTCCAGAATGCAAAGAAGAGAGCTGGACTACATACATACAAGGTACAGAACTTCCCAAACCGCGATGAGCGGCAACAATCGACGGCTAAAACTCGGGCACGGAAGTTATACGAGAAGATGCTGACAAAATATGGCTGCTGTGTGATGGACGACGAAACGTATATAAAAGCCGATTTTAAGCAAATTCCAGGGTTGGATTTTTCATCGGCAAGAGCAAGTTCTATGTGGACGACAAATTTAAGAAGAAGAAAATGTCGAAGTTCGCCTCCAAATATCTCATTTGGCAGGCCATCTGCTCTTGCGGACTGAGGAGTGAGCCTTTCGTGTCAAAGGGCACAGTAAATGGCGAGATCTACAAATCTGAGTGCCTCTAGAAACGCCTTTTGTCGTTCTTGCAGCAGCACGACGAAGCTCCGCTATTTTGGCCAGATTTGGCATCATGCCACTATTCTAAAAGTGTCCTGGAGTGGTATGAGGCCAATTCTGTCCATTTTGTTCCAAAGGACATAAATCCGCCAAACTGTACCGGTTGAGCAGTACTGGGCAATGATGAAGCGGGAACTTCGGAAGAGCAAGAAGACAGTCAAAGACGAGAAGGACATGTTAAGAAAATGGAAAAAAAACTGAGAAACTGGTACCGGATGACACTGTAAAGACTTTGATGGAGGGTATCAAGCGAAAATGCGTTCATTTTTACACTCAAGGCTCCATCGATTAACTTTTCTATTGATTTTTGAAGTAAATATATGTGTAAAACTACCCTAAAATTTTGATTCTAAACATTATAAGAAAATTGGCATGACATTATCGGTGTCGCAATAATTTCGTGTTCGCCCTTTATGTTGACAGTCCTGCTCGTTTATTTGCTCTTTGCGCTGTTTTTTAGGACTTTTCCAATTGGTTTTCTATATCTGTGATGGTTGGGATTGCGTTTGAAAATGCTGGAGACAATTCTTCCAGTCGCTGTCACTTCCTGGTTTCGGTTTCCTCCTAATTGGCAGTTAAGTACTTCCTTGCAGTCGTCAGACGTTCTCTGAACACTTTTATATCAATCGTCACGGTTGATTTGCAAATATTAAATGATTTTGCCAAGTCAGCGTGGGAGTAATTTGGATTTTGCTTATGCGCGTGCAATATTTTGATACGCTACTCTTCTTGCTTCGACGTTATTTTGACAATTGAATATAAAATGGCACCTACAAAATAAATAGTGATCAAGTTTTTTTGAATGCACGATTAAAAAAACTACGTCATATTTGAGTCAACCAAGTTTTGACCGTTCCATCCTTTAAGGCCAGTATCGACCTTTAAAAGTAAAGAGGTTACAGAATTTTGCTCAATATTAATTACCAAGCGGAATTTTGACAATTGATCTGCATGGAACGAAATGTCACCTTCACTTACGGAATAATCGAGCGGAACATTTTCCCGATAGCTAAAGTAACAGCTCCCATTCGTTTGCGTGGTAACCATACAAATTCCAATTTTATTCTTCGTTCTTTTCAGGTGGATACTGCTGCAGAAATTTCTTTTCGATTTTTTACTTTTCCGTTTCAGTAAACGGAATTTAACATGGGTTTGGGATAGAAAAAGAATTTTTTTTCGAACACGATACCGACCTTTGAACGATATATAATTTCAGATCATTCATGGAATTCCTAAGTACTGTGATAATAAATTCAGATTTTTTTGTCTAAACTTTCAATATACTCTAGTCAGTCTTTGGCCCAAAAATCAATAAAAGAATTTGTAAATTTTCGTTATTTCAGAGTAACAATCATCAAACACCGCATTAGTTGAATAGGCAAATAGCTGCATTTTATTATAATATGTATATTATATAGTATTTCATTGAAATATCGTGTTATTTTAAACATATCATTGTTATATATTGTTTATAATCGTATTGAATTTTCAGGATGTAAAATTCTGTTATATACATGTAAATGTATTTTTGTTTTACATATTTAAATATTCTTATCTTCTCTAACTATATACATAAAAATGAAATGCCACCGTTCATGACAGCATAACTCACGAACGCAATTTTGGATTTACCTGAATCGTTTTATATTTGGTTCATCTTGGTTTATCTAAAGAAAAAAATTATTAAAAATTTCTGGCAAATGAAAAAAATCATAAAAATTAAATTGTCATTTTGTATGGGAATATCATAAATTGCTAGACAGCAAGATCGTCTTTCATTTTGAGAGGAGAAACCGTTGGAAAAAGAGAAAAAGAGAGGAGAGAATCACTCATTGTTTCACTAAATCTTCCAATCGTGATTGTAGGTGGCCAAAAATAGATTGCTCTTTAAAACGTAGATTAAGTTTGATGCAAATATTAGTTTCAGAAGTAAAGTAGTTTGTAGAATATAGTAATATAAATCAAAAGTGTTGTCCTAATGAAAAACCTCATCTACAACTTTGTGAGTGACCCTAACAGCATCGTGACTGTTGGTTTCAATGGCCAACAAAAGTACAGCTCAATTTAAATTCAGATGACTTTGATTTTCTTTAGGCGGATATAAAGAGAGTCAATGAATGTCTTTGCAAATGCCAGTGTTATATCGGCATTGAAAAGATGTCTACGAGGATTGCAACGAGCATGATGATAAGACCAGGTGGAACAAGATCTAAGAAGTACAAGGTGCCTATGGAATTGGAGGGGAGCAGTCATGAACCGAAAACGCAGGAAGGATATTGCGTATCATGGTAATGTTATAATGACGTTATTCCATGAATATAAAAACATAAAAAATAAAATTATATCATATCAACAGATAAAATCAGCTTTGATCAAGAAATATGTGAACCAACTTCAAGCCAGGTTATCCCCCAAGGAAGTAATTGCATATCAGTCATATTAGTTTATAAAGTGACGTACATTACTATACACTTACTTTGTCTATAACATATGAGCTTGAGATACAATAATCAATTGAGGGTTAGTGTATCTTCCTGTCCACTTTAGTCTTGTGATGTATAATGCTATAGTGCCATTAAGGCTGATATCCATTAATAATATGATATGCCGGGATTCACTCTACTCTTATATGTATTGGTAAGAATTCTTATGTATAATACAATAGAATAAAAACTTATTCCAGGTATCTAATGTTTAAATAATAAATGTCATATTAATCTGTAATATCAAGAAAACAAGACTTCCTAACTTCATAACTCGCATCTGACGTTTCAATAATAATAAAACCACTAATAAGAGTCATGAATTCATAAAATAAGATGAGAGTTCATTTCATGGTGGGAGTAATTCATGAAAACAGAAACGGATTTGTTTCCGTGTATATGAGTTTTAAGTTACTACATTTCTTTCTAATGCACTGGGTATCAGCTGATGAAAAGTTTGCAACACATGAATTGATTTATTCTTTATTTTTAAATATATAAACTGAAGTTGCAGTTAGTAACCTTATACGGATATTCTCTGAATGTCTAATAGGTTGTTCTACATGCAACAAAATTCATCTAGTCTTGTATCTTCTATAACTATAGCTTTAACCTTGTAGTGTTGGCAGTAGTCGTTAAGACCTGCATAAAATAGCTTACGGAACGCCTGGTCTGGTGGTAGACGTCCTAATTCACGGATTTTAGCAAGTTCCCTCTAACCATTAGGATTTTGGTAGACCTCCCTGTCTAACAAAATTTCAATACCAAATGGCGCCTGTGGAGTACCAGCGCACCCTTCCCAGTATGGTGCCCTAAAGTGTCACCCATAATGGATACGTTTGCGTTCCGTTGACGTAAATTTGACAGAAAACCTTCCTAATTCACGCAAACGCATCCTCAACGTATCAATTGTGGGTCAGCCATTGCTGCGCTAACCGAAGCAATGGTTCAGTGATTACTTTGCTTTTCCAAGGTTTCGATCGTTCTTCATAAGTCTCAAGACTCAATAAGGATGAGGATATGAAAAAACCCCAACAACATCTTTGCTGTCGGTTCAAATCGGTTCCAAGTGACTGTTCGCCAAAGTTTTATAAATTTGTTTGCTTCTTTCAATATAGGAAACCAGCTACACACTATGAGAGTGGCCGCAACGGCATCCTAGTTGTTGGATTCAAGCGCTTCGTAGCAGTAATAATGGTGAATGCCATTAGGCCGAACGCCTTAAGGCCGGATGGATCATTAGGCTATATTTAGTACTAGAATGAACTTAATATTTCATGAAATCTTTGCTAATGGAATTTTATGAGAGGTTATTCCTTCCTAACCTATCAACAGTTCATTCTGGTTCCTAATACTTCCAATTTACTAACATGTCATGTGAAAGAATACATTTATTATTTCTTGAAAACTTCTAGACATGAAACAAAATCATGCAGCATCTAGCAGATCTGTCTTATTTTTAAACTTCTAATCTGACAGGCAGGTCTTTAGGATGATTCAATTTAGGGGCTGTTCATAAACCACGTAGACAATTAAAGGAAGGGGGGGAGGGGTTTCGAAAAAGTCTACGTTTGTCTACGATGGGGGAGGGGGGGATATACAAAAAGTCTACGTAGACCGTTTTTCTCTTCAATCTCTGATGAAGTTTTTCCAGAGGCAGATAATTTCTCATCTCCATGCGAAGCGCTAGGAGCGGACAGTAATTTCCCCCCTTGCCTATCCTGCATAGGGTAGTATGACAAAGGGTTATGTGCCTGATCGGATACTACCGTTCAAATGCCCTCCGCTCGTTTTCAATCTTGTATCTTTCATTTTCAAAGCCTGCCGTTGCCTTACGGACCTATCAATACACTTTCTCTTCATGTTTTTGTGTTCTAGCAATAAAATTCGCATGGAGCGCTTCTGGAAAAAACTTCATGCTTCTGGAAAAAACTTCATCAAAGATCGGTACTTCCGCGCTGGGGAGAATACAAAAATAACAATCAAAAGTCTACAATCTCTACAAAACGGATATTCATATCCTCCACGCAGAAAATATACCGTCATAACAACATATTCCAGGTAAATCCAAGCATAAAATTTATTTACTTTGGCCACAAACATAAACTTGCTTTCTTTCAAACATATTTTCAACATATTAATGATGCGAATAAATGTACAAATTTTGGATTTTGCTGGTTGCGTTCTAAATTTATTTTATTTATTCTACGAATCTTGGCTATCTTAGTCCTGGATTGAGCTTAAATGCTAACAGGTTCCAGATTCAAGAAGTTTGCTCAGAGAGTCACTACTGGAATTCATAAAATAACCTACCAATAAACGTGACGATTGGCTTAAGATGCGAGTGTCGAAATTTTGTCTCGGCCTCACGTTCTGGAGAGGGAAGTACACACTCAAATTGACCTACCCGATGAATGCATTGTTGAAACTGACTCGCCTTGAAATTGATTCAAAAACAGTTTTTTTCGTTCGAAACTTGCTTTCTATTTACTTTAAATAACTCTTCTCTCCGATCATTTTCGGAATCCATTTCTGAGCCAAGTAAGCTCGAGTCCTCATGGCATGAATGAAGTTTTTGTATTTGTTTTGCCAAAGTAAGTTTTATTGAAATCCGTGCTAGTTTGTACACTTTCAATTAGGCTAAGTGACCTTGAACGCACGCACACTACAGCGCCATTTAAAACAAAGGAGTGCAAGTAAGAAGGAAAACAAACCATCATTCCTCTGCATGTGCTAGAAAGGGAAAGGTGATTAAACGTCAAAAAGCCTAATACATACCCTGTTGGTTTGTGCTTACAATTCAAAAAGTGCGACGAAAATATATAGGTGGAACTACACACAGTGGCAAAAGTACCTAATATTGAGTACAATTCATCCAGGTCGACATACTTGAAACGATTTTCATTCTTCGTGTCATTGAATCAGAAAAGAGTCCTTATATGGCCACCATTAAATAGATAGATTTTATCATTTTTCAAAGCAAATATACATCTAAAGACTGTCAACGTTAAATTTCGGACACCGCTGTGCCCAGTTCTTCTCTATTGGGCAAAGTTCTGGACAGTTTGATGGATTAGCTGTTTTTGGCATGTATTCGACTTCTTGTATCCGTTAAATAATTCGAAATCTACTTGGAAATAAAAGTGTCCAAAATAACCGTTGACAGGTCTTAGTTTTCACCAAAAATAATTTGCGTTGCATTTGATGTCAAGATGACGTAATATAGGTTGCAATGTGACCGGGGCTTAATGCTACACGCTAAAATTACTGTTTCTTATTATGTTTTCGAGAGGAAAAAAAGAGATAACATGAGACAGTAATTTGAGCGTGTTGGTTCTGTTTTTCTATTCGTGTTTCACAACATCGATAGATCGAATGCATGGTACCAACTCAATAGTAAGTTTATGATGTCAACCATTGAGTATTTTCATTTATACTTGAATGAGATGATAATTGATAGTTAACTTGCTCCCATTTGACAAAGTTTTAGTTAAATGCGCTTGTGATACCTGTCAGAAATGCTATAGCGCATGTGAGGCAAAGCACATTAAGAAGTCTGAGAAGACCTCAACATGCTTTGGAAAACTTTCAAAGAAGATAAACTGAACTTGATATCAGAAGAAAAAACAAAAATAGCCACAGATGCTTTGATTGTGGACTGCATTTTGCGGCAAAGGGAACGCAGATCAACGCAAAAGCATCCACAAGGCAGATATTTCGTCGAAGAAAATAAGGCCACTCAAGATTCTACAGCAACGCCAGGAAGAAATTCTTTGTGAGGTCGACGAGATTTTTTTACACAGATCGCAAGATAAGAGTGCTGCCTAGCATATTGGGTAAACGAAAAATGTGAAAATAATTTGGCTATTGATGAAAGAGAAAGTAAACAGAGAGAGTCTCTCAATTGTAGATTCGCCCTAATGAAAAAAAAACCCTAGAATTTCCCATCCCTTCATATGAAGCACGTTGCATATTGATCAACATTCAATCAGCGTCGAGCGTCGACATTATGCTATGGTTTCATTTGTCATCGACCTCGCAACGAATAGATTCAACTGAGTTGTTGTGAAAATTAAACTTTTATGTACTTTGACGACAACTACTTAATCGAAATTTGTTCGCTTTAGATCATCATCGTACAAATTATACTAATTTCGGACCATTAAATCAGAAGATGAATGCTGATAATCAACATAGTGAAATGATTGACCTTAGTATGCTTCGTACAAAACTGAAAAAATATTTCAATACATTAAGTAATTATAGGAGATATGAACATCAATGTAGTCTACGATTGTTTGTTTGACAAAATAAATAAATAAAATAAAAAAAATGGGAAAATTATCATGAGCAGGTTATTCGAATTTCAAAATTTTCAATTCACTAACATGTCTGTTTGAAGATTCAACTTAGGATTTCTAGTAATCTTTGGGACAAATCTTGACAACATATTCTAAACGACGTATCTGATTTTGTAAACCAAGAAGGAAAAAAATCAACCGTGAATTTATCAAAACTCTCAGAATATCCACGGAAACTAGCATCAACATAATGTTGAGGAAATGTTATTTCTTTTGTTGGTGGTCCTAGTTTGCGTGAAACTGGTACGTGTCTCGAGAATTTAACGTTTGAATCTTACTTCTCCTCTTTGTTTACAAAATCAGATAAGTCGTTTTGTTGTCGTGAAATAATCAATGAATTGTCATTAGGGACTTTCGTTCTTTTAATCATAAGCAGTTCTTTTTAATATCAAAATTTGAAAGCGTCGATATGTCTCTTTTTTCCTTCTTTATTAATGACTTCATAAAGGTGGAGTAATGCAATGAATATTCTATCAAAAATCAATTCACACAATAGCTGTTTCTGAGATAGAGCATTAAATGTGGAGAAAACCCTTACCTTCAAATCTGAAGATAATGGTCCAGAAATTATTCTAAAGCCTCATAATAGCAACCGCACAAAGTAGATTTCGTGCAATCTGATTGTTTACGAATGTTTTCGACCACGAAAATTTCTTTCACACATAAAATGACGAATCACTAGGAACAGATTATAAGTTTAAACGCGTCGATGCTGAAATTGATCGGTTCCTATGAGAATGAACGCACAACAGTGTCCGATTGTCGTCGATCTCATAATTCTCCTTTCTTTATCGATTACCGCAGCAAACCAGAGTGACGCAAATTTTCGACGCATTCCTACGAAGTTGGATTTTTCCAACCGGTTGGCTGATAGAAATCAGTTTTGTATAAAAACGAAAGTATTTCGTAGGACATTATCAGTCGTCTGTCATCCAGGTTCAAGAAATCAGATTCCTTCAAGTTCTCTAAAAGATATAATTCCACAACCGAAAATGTTCAAGGTTGTTAAGCTCACATCCTTAGTTCTGAAACCCTTTTTCAATTCAACCACTTTATTTCAGATTGTTTGCTTGTTTGCTGTTCTCTCCGTGGCATTGGGGAACACTATCCCGATTAGTCCTAGTGGTGTTCCAGTAAGGATTGCTCGTTCGGTGCAGGAAATGGACAATAATGAACCACTCGTGAACGATCAGCTCTCGGCTGACATTTCGAAAGTGTCCTCAGATGATATGGATAAGGCTGAAACATTCGGCTTCGGATACCACAAACATATTTACGCTGTACCGCGCTACTACGGATATCATGGTGGATATGGTGGATACTATCCATACCATGGGTACAATTACGGTTATCCTTACTATTATTAGCATGAGAAGTATGAATTAAAAATATTTATTAAACTAATACGTTCGTCTAATGGTATTTAAAATGAAAGAACAAGTCAAGCTTGGTGCGTCATGCGTAACGAGGAAATGTCACTTCCTCGTGTCAGTTCTATTGCCGAAACGCAAGGTGTTAAGCAATAGGACTTTAATGTAGGATTATTGAATTTTCCGACTGTGTGTAGTGACAGCAAAAGTTAACAGCGTTTTTTTCTTTTTTTTTTCTTTGAGGACGTATTGATTTGATTTATTATGGGTATAGCAGCGGGTTGATCACCATGGAAACCCGTAAAAAGGAAAATCTACTCGTTTCCATACTAGGGTTTTATTATTTTCTAATCAATTTCATTACGTTGTTAAAAAAATCGCAATCACAATATTATAGAATGCACACAAAGATGTCGCATAAGCATATAGAGTGATTGTCGTGTAAAAATCATGTAAACTTTATTATAGTAAAACAAATGATCGACACATTATGAAAGCATGGGTCAGTCTAGATCTAGACCTAGATCTAGATAGTTTTATAAACTTTGAATAAAAAAATACAGGATGCTATTGGGTTCACTCACAAAGTGTGATGGTGTTTTTTTATACAACACATTTATATAATCAGTAAGGATGCTGTTGGAACCACTCATAGAATAGCTTAACCAAAAGTTTGGGTCATCTTCAATTATTATCCCCACCACCGGCACACCACACCCGGCGAACCAGTACATCTCACCGGGAAGCAGCTTTATTGTTCTTTTGTTTTCTATACTGGGGAACAAAAAAACGTATTACGACCGTCATGATAACCGGCCAGCTTTTGAGCGTTAATTACATTCAGTAGCAAAAACAAGCCGAGCAAAATTTTGCTTCCAAAAAATGCCATGTTCAACCTTCTGTAACTTTTTCAATTATAAATATTTTTGGCTGAAAATTTCACAACACTATGAACTACATATAGACCTCCTGTGACCAAAATTTCATGTTGATAAAATATATAAATTTGAAGTTATCATAATATACATCAAAAAAGTCGTTTTTGGACATTCTAAAAAAAACGTATTTCTGTGAAAAATTTAGGTTGCATATTTAAAATGTCACCATACCCCAAAAACATATGGCTTTTTTGCGCCGATACTTCAGCATGGTTAATATCGGGTGAAAAAGGGAAATACTCATACCAGCTGTAGTCCAAACCGCTTAATGAAAACAGTTCATTTTTTTTCCACATTATTTTCCATATATTTTTAGGCTATGGTGACATTTTAAATAAGCCACCCTAGTTTTTCACATGAATACGGGGTTTTGAAATTGGTATTTCCAAAAACGAACTTTTTTTTACATATTTTATGATAACTTCAAATTTATATATTTTATCTATTTTATATCAGCATGAAATTTTGTTCAGAAGAGGTCCATACATAGTGTTGTGAAATTTTTAGCCAAATATATTAGTAATTGAAAAAGTTACAGAAGGTTGAACATGGCGTATTTTGGAAGCAAAATATTTTTCGGCTTTTTTTTCGCTACTGAGTGTACTCAGTCGTTTCTCCAAACATTTTCAAAATGATGTAGAAGGAGATGTTCGCTCATCACCATGAGGCACCGAGAGTGAACAACAATGTTTTTGGCTAGAATTAAAGATATGAAGAGAAAGTTTTAATAGTTCCGCTAGCTTTAAGATGTTAAGACAGTTTAAAACACTGATAGTGTGGCGTCAGTTTACATGTAAATTCAAAAGTTTTTTCTTTCTAATCTTCAGCTTATTTATTCAAGCCTCCCTACTTTAATTCAGTTGGTAAAGACGCAACGGGAGATGGCTCGGTTTCTGGCTTGATCTATAGTATTTTATCGTATTTTATCATATAGCATACCTTGTTGCTCCCTGGACATGGAATGATCAGAAACTACGTAGATAAAAAGCTCTACATTTTCTTGGTAATGTTAAAATAGTGCATTTGTATACCATATCACACAAACCAGCAACTTGAAACAAATTCGGCTAATGAATGCGAACTTTACATTTGTCAACATATGAAATTTTTTGGAGCATTACACGATTTAAAATGAAATACAGGTTATTTAACGCCTCGTTTTCAGTTGTGTACAAAATAATAGCAAAAGGTGTTTCAGAAAATATTAGGTGGAGTGATTGTAAATTTATGTCTTGCGTGAAAATTTCTTCAAAGTCAATATTTATTGGTTTATGCGTTTAAAAAGTCACTCGTCAAAAAATATCAGCATTTCAGTTCAACGCATGAACACCACACTCAATCAAATAATCTTAAGAATTTCATAAGGTTGAACTTATGAACAATGCTATGGAATTTCATAAGGTTGACTTATGAATGGATTTTGTTCTACTTGACGTTGTTCTTGTACGCCTTTAAGCAAAAATTCATTCCAGTTTTACCAAGCGACACGATCGGTCGTGTTTTTCGCACCCTCGCAGTAAAAGTTTTTCTCCCGTTTTTTCCCCTCGCCCGCTTTCTCGCGATTGCGTGTTCGGTTCACAACCTATCGCCTGCGCTTGCTCATCTTTTGGTGGTGGCAAAGCAGAAAAAGTGCTTCAAAGTTCGGATACATTTCCCGCTCGACCTATTGCTGTGGCAATGGGTCGAAAAAATCGACCAACGGTGACATCCGCTCCCGAAACATTACCGCAACCGGGCAGCTCCAAGCGGCTGCGCCACGATGACGCCGATCCAGTGGATCGCAACGCTCGTCTACTAGCGAGCAATCAATTCGCCGTGCTTCCGATCCAGGAGGTGCCGAAGAAGGTGAAGGTTCCCCGCTCTTCACGACGTCAAAGGACATTGCTACACTCAGGACCGAGCTTGCAGCTATCAAAATCCATCCGCTGTACAAGCTGTGCAGTAATGGAATTAAGGTAATGTGCTCGACGGAGGCTGACTACCGTGCTGTCGGCGCTCACCTAGTCGCGAAGAAACATGAGTTCTACACTCACGACGCGCCCGGAAGCAAGCCAATGAAGGTGATTCTGCGTGGCCTTCCAGAACTCACACCGGAGGCTATCTTCGCCGAGCTGCAAGCGGTGGCACTGAAACCTCAAAAGGTGTTTCCCATCAGGCGCCAACAACATGGAAACTACCGGGACCAACTCTATCTGGTCCACCTTGTGAAGGGATCCGTCACGATGGCGGAGCTGATGAAAACACGGGCCCTTTTCGACGTCATCGTCGAGTGGGACCGGTATCGTCCGAGACAGCACGACGTGACGCAATGTGGCAACTGCCTTGCGTTCGGCCATGGAACTCGCAACTGCCACATGAAGCCGCGATGTGGCAAGTGTGCCGGAGCCCACAGTACCAACGATTGTGCCCCGATGGAAGAAGGTGCGGTACTGAAGTGCGCAAATTGTGGCGCAAACCATGAGTGCAGCAATCGTACCTGCCCCAAACGTGCTGAATTTTTGGCGATCCGCAAGAAGTCATCTACCAAGTCTCGGCCTGCTCAACGCCGTCCACCACCTCCGATGAACGAGGAGAATTTCCCGTCGCTTCGGTATCAGGTGCCAAACCTACCACCGATCCCATTGAATCACCGCCAAGCAAACCGCCCGTCAGCTTCCGTCCATCATCGTTTCGCGGCAGCCGCCGCCGCCCCCAACCCGACTCCTCCTCCAGGCTGGGGCAATGCGAGTCGCAGTACTTTCACGCAACCACCCGTCGATGAACAGCTCTACAACTCGGAGCAAATGGTGGAGTTCGTGCAAGAGCTCTATCGCCAACTACGTTCCTGCCGCTCCAAGGAGGAACAGCTCAAAGCCGCCACATCCGTGACGATGACGTTCATTACTAAGTATGGACCGTAAACACACCATAAACATCCTAAATTGGAATGCTTGTTCCATCCGGAACAAAACAGTAGAGCTCGGTGACTTCCTTAACAGGAAGGCCATCGACATCGCCATCGTCACCGAGACACACCTCAAACCGGAAATCAGTATGTTCATCCCTGGATACCGGATTGTGCGACTGGATCGTAGCGGCTCTAGTGGAGGAGGAGTTGCGATTGCCCTGCGGTACAACATCAACTGCCATCTGCTTCCGAGCTTTCAGCTGCAGAATATCGAAGCCATCGGAGTTGAAGTCGAAACTGCCGTCGGCCCAATCACCATCATCGCGGCCTATTGTCCCAAGCAAGCCAGTACCAACAACGGAACAACAACGGCCCTACGAAACGACATCCGTAAGCTAACTCGGAGGCAGGGGCAGTTCATCATCGCCGGCGACATGAATGCGAAACACGAAACCTGGGGGAACACCCGGCGGAATCGGAACGGAATTATTCTACAGGAAGACCTGGAAGAGCGACATTACACCGTCCTGGGCCCGGATACTCCCACCCGGTTGAGCTGATCCGGGGTCCATTCGACAATCGACATCTTCCTCACCAACATGGGGAACAACATCGCCCAGCCGGTAGTGCACCAGGAGCTCAGTTCGGACCACTATCCGGTGGTGGTCGAAGTTGGGTCCTCGGTCAACCGGCATCGAATCACCAGACGGAACTATCATCGTGCCAGATGGGAGAGGTTCAGACAACACGTCGACAACACCGTCGATTTCAACGTGCACCTCGAGTCGGTCGATGACATCGATCAGCAGCTGCAGTCCATCGAACAGGCGATCTCCCAGGCCCGGGAGCAACACATTCCAGCGATTGAACAGGTGAGCAACTCTGTACCCATTGATAGACCCACTAAAAATTTGATACAATTACGCAACGCCATACGGAGGCAATACCAGCGAACTGGTTTACCAACTCTAAAACGTCACTGCAATCGAGTGTCTAAAATTATTAAGGCCAGAATGGTGGACCTTAGAAATAATGATTTCGCTGACAAAATTCGCTCTCTCCCAGATTGTGCTAAGCCGTTCTGGAAGATGACAAAAATTTTAAAAACTAAGCCAAGACCCATTCCACCGTTGATCCCATTAGACGTCAATGACTCAAGGGATCGGTTGATAACACCTGCAGAGAAGGCTGATGAGATAAGTCAACACTTCGTCAGCTCTCACAATCTCGGTCAAAACATCGTCAGTCCACACGAAGCTGCCGTTAGCGCGCTTATAACTAACATCGACCAAAGTCCTAACGACTTCTCCGAAGCTTTGGAGATCTCAGCTGACGAATTGTTGACTTATATCAAGACCTCTAAGAACATGAAGGCCCCGGTTTCGACAACATTTTTAACTTGGAGCTCAAGCAGTTGAGCCCCCAGTTCTACAACCATCTGGCGGTGGTGTTTAACCAATGCCTCCGTATTGGCTACTTCCCATCGTGCTGGAAATCAGCCAAAGTCATCCCCATTCGGAAACCTGGGAAAGATCCTTCATGTTCCAGAAGCTACAGACCAATCAGCCTTCTCTCAGGTCTATCTAAACTGTTTGAGAAAGCGATCCACCGTCGGCTTCTAACATCTGCTGACGAGCTCAACATCCTGTTGGATGAGCAGTTCGGTTTCCGTCATGGTCGCTCAACAGTCCATCAACTTAATCGAGTCATGAACATCCTCAGGCGGAACAAGTCTGTTTCGAAAACATCCGCTATGGCCCTTCTCGATATCGAGAAGGCCTTCGATAATGTGTGGCATGATGGCTTGGTGTACAAGCTCAAGCGATACAATCTTCCAATATTCCTGGTGAAGATTATTAAAAATTATCTCTCTGACAGGACATTCCGTGTTTCGTTGCATGGTGCAGTTTCCGGTAGTCAGGAGATCTCCGCCGGTGTTCCGCAGGGAAGTATATTAGGTCCACTTCTGTTCAATCTATTCACCTCGGATATACCCCCGCTCCCTGAAAATGGATCTCTGTCGTTTTTCGCCGATGATACCGCAGTCGTCCACAATGGTAGGGTAATAAGAGCGCTTGCCGCGAAACTGCAGCGAAGCCTGAATGTTCTGTCAGAATACTTCACTGAATGAAAGATTTGTATCAACGCAGCGAAAACCCAGGTCATCCTGTTTCCACATTCTAATTCTCCCAGACTTGTCCCGCCTGAGAATTGTAAAATAAGCCTGAACAACACAACGGTGGAATGGACCAAATCAGCTGTCTATCTTGGTGTCACTCTAGACAGCAAGCTTATTTTCAGGGATCAGGTTGACAAAACTGTCACAAAATGTAATACTCTGTTGAAACTTCTGTACCCATTGATCAACAGAAGGTCTACATTATCCCTTAAAAATAAGCTTGCTGTCTACAAGCAAATTATACTTCCGGTCATCGAGTATGCAATGCCAATCTGGGAGAGTTGTGCAAAAACACATCTCCTGAAACTTCAGAGAGTACAAAACAAGTTCCTCAGGATGATAATGAACACCCCTCCGAGGACAAGAACATCTGAGGTCCACCGTCTGGCCGAGATAAAAATGCTCGACGATCGTTTTAGTGAGTCTATCAATCGGTACAGGGCACGCTGCCTAACATCGGATCACCAGATCATTCGGAATCTGGTTCCCCACCCCTAGGATTTTCAAATTGTAGATTTAGATTAGTTTATAGTTAGGTTATCAAATTTTAAAACTAACGATGTCCCAAGGACCGAACTGAAAAAAACTATTTGAACACAAAACACACTTAACACATAAAACACATAAAACACTAAACAAAGCTGAAGAGCCCAATGGGCTAAACACTTAACTTGTAAAACCTAGTATATAAGACAAAAAAAACGGACAAATAAAATACAATTTTACTACTACTACGCCTTTAAGCTTTCCCGATTACAAGTGTTGATATAAACAAGTGGGTAAGTCACTGAACCCATAACCTTAACGTTCAAGGTTCGAATCCAGGTTGCTCCATATTTTTCTTTTTTCTACATCAATATATTTCATAAGATAATTTCATGAAATTCATACTGATTTCTTATAGCAAATAATCATAATGCAGTCTTATGAATATCGAAAGTTTATTTCGCTAAGTGCATGATTAACGTAAAATCCGAAGTCAGCTCCTTCTGTAAAGTTTCTGTACACTTCAGTACTAGTAGCATATTGTTGTTTCTAATAGCAGCCATGCATCGTTTCTGCATTGAGTCCCCAAGTACTTGACAACAAGAGGCTGATATTGATGGCCAGCCATCGCGAACTACAGACCATAGTTCTTCCTCTTTTGTCGGCTTGTTTCCCAAACGGCGTATTTTACATGACCCCAAGTACGACATAACAACAATCTTAGAAAAGATCTCGTGACATTTTTTTCTTTGATCTGGAGAATAAGTGCAACGTTGGCTGTAGGCAAAAATGAACTACAAAAATTTCATTCGAAAAATTCAATATATGCTTGGTATTGCACATGTACAGTCAGTATAAGGACTGTATCGAAATAAGTTATCCACATATAAAAACAATGTTTTATTCAAACAAATTGAACTTGAACGTTGTGAAGACCGTATTCATTATTCTTTAACGAATTTGCGGTTTTGATCGAACACATTTCATCAAGTTCCGGACAAGTGTTTCATCACATTTTTTGAACGCCTTGGCTAAACAATTTTTTGAACTCCTTCATAATCTCAGCTGCTTTGCCTGCACGGTCGTTTTCAAAAACCCATTAATGGGTGAAAAAACACCCATTTTCGCTAGAAGTGCCTCTCCCCATTGAATGGGTAAACTCGATTTACCCATTAATGGGTAAACGGATTCTCTGTCACAAAATGGGTGTTTATTCACCCATTGCAAAGAAGCCGAAAATGGGTAAAAAATTACATATTGCATATAGATTATTCAGCAATTTAGTAGATTGTATTTTCATGATATTCATGGTACCTAATCAATGGATGCAACAAAATAAACACTAAAACACTTTTTCTTGTTTTTATTCATGCCTCTTCTAGTAAAGCTATGAAAACGACGAATGTATCCGTGCACATAAAGCGATTGTTATCGCAAGTAATAACAATCGATGATCTGGAAGCATTATATTGCAGCAAAAGGTTACTTGTTTACAAAAAATATCATTTGTCTTACTTGATGTTCAGCGAGTGTATATTTCCAAACATTATTTTAGGTTTTTTAAAGTTAAAAAAAAAGTGAAACAAGCAGCGCTTTCCACCAACGATGCACCGGATACGCTTAGTTTTAGAACTTTTTTTCACCCAAAATATACCCGTTTTTTTTTATTGTGTGAGGTTTCTTCCAATGGGTGTTTTTTTACCCATTGCATGATTGAAAATTCCCCCATTTTGTGACAGACGGGAATGCTATTTGAAAATGGGTGTTTTTTACCCATTAATGGGTTTTCGCAAACAACCGTGTGTCTTTTTGAAGGTACTCAATAGCGTTCGATGGACCGAAGCTGAGGGCAATTTGACGGATTGATGTTTTTCTCAACGAAATCTATAGCCTTTTCCGTGAGTCAATTGAGAGTTGATTTGGATCAATGTGTCGACGCTAAATCCGGCCAAAACAGTGGAGGGGAACTATGCTTCTGAAATAAAGGCAGCAACCTCTTCTGCAGATACTCAGATCGATAGATTTCCGCATTGATTGTTCCGGTAGTGTAAAAAATGGCAGACTTCATACCGCAAGAACATATTGCAAGTCATACCAGCAATTTTCTAACAAACCTCTCCACTTGACCTGTCGACCTGTCTGCATCCTCCCCTACGACGGCAGTGTAATATTGGGGACATGGAAGGGGTTTTCTGGTCGTCCATTAAAATACATACACGCGGTAGCTGCAAAACTCGCGAATACAATTTCCGGGATCTTGTTGCTGCGTGTTTCTTCTCTTATGTACTTTGTTTGGCGATTTTCTGCTTCTTTTAGGTCTTCAGGTTGTTCCGTTTCTTGATACTTTGAATCATTCCGGCGCTGGTTCCCTCTTTATTGGCCAAATCACGCATTGACATTGATTTGTTTTTTTTTTTGAATCAGAGCTACCTCTCTCTAATCCAGTTTAAAGGGTGATACGGTCAAAATTTTATCAAGGGAAAACGCGTGTAAATCGGTGAAATCGTTTATTCAAAAAATCAAATTAAATTTCTTTTTCAAGTTCAATTAGTATAGAATTCAGGACAAATATTCAGTTAGGCTTCCACTTTTCCAAATCCGAATTGCCGGGCCTTACGCTTGACCCCTGCCATCAGATTTTGTACAGCCACCTTGTCCACCTTCTTCGCCGCAGAAAGCCAGTTTGCCTTGAACTGCTGCTCGTCCTTAGCAGTTTTTTTGGTCCTCTTTAGGTTCCGCTTGACAATAGCCCAGTATTTCTCAATTGGGCGGAGCTCTGGCGTGTTGGGAGGGTTCTTGTCCTTGGGAACCACCTGCACGTTGTTGGCGGCGTACCACTCCATGGCCTTTTTACCGTAATGGTAAGATGCCAAATCCGGCCAAAACAGTACGGAACAACCGTGTTTCTTCAGGAAAGGCAGCAGACGTTTATTCAAACACTCTTTCACGTAAATTTCTTGGTTGGCAGTCCCGGAAGCTATTAAAATGCTGCTTTTCAAGCCACAGGTACAGATGGCTTGCCAAACTAGATATTTCTTTGCGAACTTTGACAGTTTCGTGTGCTTGAAAATATCTGCTACCTTTCCCCTTCCTTTTGCCGTATAAAACTCCTGTCCCGGAAGCTGCTTGTAGTCGGCTTTGACGTAGGTTTCGTCGTCCATTACCACGCAGTCAAACTTCGTCAGCATCGTCGTGTACAGCCTCCGGGATCGCGCTTTGGCCGTCGTATTTTGTTTATCATCGCGATTTGGAGTCACTACCTTCTTGTAAGTCGATAGTCCGGCTCGTTTTTGGCTCGATGCACGGTTGTAGACGATACACCCAGCTTATTTGCGGCATCTCGGAGATAGGTTAGGGTTTCGCTTGAAACTACCGGCAACTCTCTTTGTCGTCTCAGCGGCTTCCGGTTTTCGATTTCCCCCGATCCAGACTTCCTGGCTGTCGACAAACGTTCCCCAAACACTTTAATTACATTTGTAACGGTTGATTTGGCAACTTTTAGCGATTTTGCCAACTTTGCATGCGAGTAGCTCGGATTTTCGCGATGCGCGAGCAAAATTTTGATACGCTGCTCTTCTTGCTTGGACGGCATTTTGACAACTGAAGAGTGAATTCCAAAATCAAAATAGGAGCAACATTCTACACACACACACACCTTCAAAATGAGGGGTGTTCAGGTTTTTTAAATGCAAAATTGAAAGAAATACGTCAAGTTGATATTGACCAAATTTTGACCGTATCGCCCTTTAGGTTTCAAAATCCGGGTTTTCTGCCTCTTCCTAGCAGTTCATTCAAAGAACAGTTTGCCCCAAACTCGGTTATGATGGATTTTATACTCGCGTGCAGGGTTGCGGCTTATCATTTTTGACTCAGGCGTATTCATTTGCCAATATCTCCTTTCAGAGGGTCGATTTGATAATATGATGTATGATGAACTTGTAGTGCATGAGTAGACCTACAACTTTGTCTAACAGTACATTGCTCTAACTCCTATATCTTCGACATGAGAGCGTATATTCACAGTGATCTTCACAATGATAATCGCGTGATCTTCACCGCGAATATCATCGCGAAGATCACTGCGAATATACGCTCTTATTCCTCAGATATAAGAGATAGAGCTTTGTATTGTTTGACAAAGTTGTAGGTCTACTCATGCACTACAAGTTCATCATACATCATATTATCAAATCGACCCTCTGAAAGGAGATATTGGCAAATGAATACGCCTGAGTCAAAAATGATAAGCCGCAACCCTGCACGCGAGTATAAAATCCATCATAACCGAGTTTGGGGCAAACTGTTCTTTGAATGAACTGCTAGGAAGAGGCAGAAAACCCGGATTTTGAAACCTAAAGGGCGATACGGTCAAAATTTGGTCAATATCAACTTGACGTATTTCTTTCAATTTTGCATTTAAAAAACCTGAACACCCCTAATTTTGAAGGTGTGTGTGTGTGTGTAGAATGTTGCTCCTATTTTGATTTTGGAATTCACTCTTCAGTTGTCAAAATGCCGTCCAAGCAAGAAGAGCAGCGTATCAAAATTTTGCTCGCGCATCGCGAAAATCCGAGCTACTCGCATGCAAAGTTGGCAAAATCGCTAAAAGTTGCCAAATCAACCGTTACAAATGTAATTAAAGTGTTTGGGGAACGTTTGTCGACAGCCAGGAAGTCTGGATCGGGGGAAATCGAAAACCGGAAGCCGCTGAGACGACAAAGAGAGTTGCCGGTAGTTTCAAGCGAAACCCTAACCTATCTCTCCGAGATGCCGCAAATAAGCTGGGTGTATCGTCTACAACCGTGCATCGAGCCAAAAACGAGCCGGACTATCGACTTACAAGAAGGTAGTGACTCCAAATCGCGATGATAAACAAAATACGACGGCCAAAGCGCGATCCCGGAGGCTGTACACGACGATGCTGACGAAGTTTGACTGCGTGGTAATGGACGACGAAACCTACGTCAAAGCCGACTACAAGCAGCTTCCGGGACAGGAGTTTTATACGGCAGAAGGAAGGGGAAAGGTAGCAGATATTTTCAAGCACACGAAACTGTCAAAGTTCGCGAAGAAATATCTAGTTTGGCAATGCCATCTGTACCTGTGGCTTGAAAGCTAGCATTTAATAGCTTCCGGGACTGCTAACCAAGAAATTTACGTGAAAGAGTGTTTGAATAAACGTCTGCTGCCTTTCCTGAAGAAACACGGTTGTTCCGTACTGTTTTGGCCGGATTTGCATCTTACCATTACGGTAAAAGGCCGTAGAGTGGTACGCCGCCAACAACGTGCAGGTGGTTCCCAAGGACAAGAACCTCCCAACACGCCAGAGCTCCGCCCAATTGAGAAATACTGGGCTAGTCAAGCGGAACTAAAGAGGACCAAAAAACTGCTAAGGACGAGCAGCAGTTCAGGCAAACTGGCTTTCTGCGGCGAAGAAGGTGGACAAGGTAGCTGTACAAAATCTGATGGCAGGAGTCAAGCGTAACGGCAATTCGGATTTGGAAAGTGGAAGCCTAACTGAATATTTGTCCTGAATTCTATACTAGTTGAACTTGAAAAGAATTTAATTTGATTTTGAATAAACGATTTCACCGATTTACACGCGTTTTCCCTGATAAAATTTTGACCGTATCACCCTTTAAACTGGATTAGAGAGAGGTAGCTCTGATTCAGAAAACAAATCAATGTCAATGCGTGATTTGCCAATAAAGAGGAACCAGCGTCGGATGATTCAAAGTATCAAGAAACGGAACAACCTGAAGACCTAAAAGAAGCAGAAATCGCCAAGCAAAGTACATGAGAGAAACACGCAGCAACAGATCCCGGAATTGTATTCGCGAGTTTTGCAGCTACCGCGTGTATGTATTTTAATGGACGACCAGAAAACCCCTTCCATGATCCCCAATATTACGCTGCCGTCGTAGGAAGGATGCAGACAGGTCGACAGGTCAAGTGGAGAGGTTTGTTAGAAAGTTGCTGGTATGACTTGCAGTATGTTCTTGCGGTATGAAGTCTGCCATTTTTTACACTGCCGGAACAATCAATGCTAAAATCTATGGATCTGAGCGTCTGCAGAAGAGGTTGTTGCCTGAATATCAGAAGCACAGTTCTCGTCCACTGTTTTGGCCGGATTTAGCGTCGACACATTGATCCAGATCAACTCTCAATTGACTCGCGGAAAGGCTATAGATTTCGTTGAGAAAACATCAATCCGTCAGAGTGCCCTCAGCTTCGGTCCATCGAACGCTATTGAGTACCTTCAAAAGACACGCGGTGTTTGCGAAAACCATTAATGGGTAAAACGCCCATTTTCAACTAGCATTCCGTCTGTCGCAAAATGGGGAATTTTCAATCATGCAATGGAGTAAACACCTGTGGAGGAAACCTCACACAATAAAAACGGGTATATTTTTGCACATTGATGGGTGAAAAAGAGTTCTAAGACTAAGCGTATCCGGTGCATCGTTGGTGGAAAGCGCTGCTGTTTCACTTTTTTAGCTTTAAAAGACCTAAAATAATGTTTGGAAATATACACTCGCTGAACATCAAGTAAGACAAATGATATTTTTGTAAGCAAGTAACCTTTTGCTGCAATATATCAGCTTCCGAGATCATCGATTGTTATTACTTGCGATAACAATCGCTTTATATGCACGGATACATTCGTCGTTTTCATAGCTTTACTAGAAGAGGCATGAATAAAACAAGAGAAAGTGTTTTAGTGTTTATTTTGTTGCATCCATTGATTAGGTACCATGAATATCATGAAAATACAATCTACTAAATTGCTGAATAATCTATATGCAATATGTAATTTTTACCCATTTTCGGCTTCTTTGCAATGGGTGAATAAACGCCCATTTTGTGACAGAGAATCCGTTTACCCATTAATGGGTAATCGAGTTTACCCATTCAATGGGAGAGGCACTTCTAGCGAAAATGAGTGTTTTTTCACCCGTGAAATGGGTTTTTGAAAACGACCTGCAGGCAAAGCAGCTGAGATTATGAAGGAGTTCAAAAGTTGTTTAGCCAGGCGTTCAAAAATGTGATGAAACACTTGTCCGGAACTTGATGAAATGTGTTCGATCAAAACCGCAAATTCGTTGAAGAATAATGAATACGGTCTTCACAACGTTCAAGTTCAATTTGTTTGAATAAAACATTGTTTTTATATGTGGATAACTTATTTCGATACAGTCCTTATACTGACTGTACATGTGCAATACCAAGCATATATTGAATTTTTCGAATGAGCGATTTTATGTAGTTCGTTGCACTTACATGGCGTGCATCACCCAGATCAAAATGTCACCGTTCGTGTGTTATGTCTGCTAGTCATGTAAGCGCGCCGTTTGAGCAAAACCGACTGGAAGAACTATGATGCCAGTTGTGTGTCATCAATATCGATAATAATATTTACATTTGTGCCTTTATTGTATTTGTCTTTAACGCCCCCATTATTCCATGTGTTTTTGCCCATTTCCCCACACACACATTTTGTTTATATTTTATTTGACATTGCATTTATTTTTTTTCTGGGCGACATTTATTTCTCTAAAAAAAAAATTAATCTCGTTGATCAGATCAAAGATCAAATATATATATAAGAAGAAGAAGAAAAAAAAAAAAAAAAAAAAATATTTATTTGAAGAAGAAGAAGCATGTTGTTGTTGCATTTGAAGCGCCGTGTGCGCGCGCTGGTGCCTCTCTTGCGCTATGTTATCTGTGTTCTGTTGCGTCAGCAGGGCTCTGGTGCTCTCTGACCTATGGCGCCATGGTGCGTCGTCAGCGCGCCGGCTTCATGTCGAGCTGGGCGGCAGCGCCATCTTTGCGTCGCCAGCGCTGGCTCTTCATGGCGGTGTGTGTGTGAAGGGGGGGGAGGGAGGGAAGA
>JASCZW010006672.1:0-86127 GCA_034211315.2 Aedes japonicus
TCAATTACGGCCCACCACCCACTTCTCCCTAGAAAATTCGTAGCTTGAATTAGTCGATCAGCAGAGTAAACATCGAAGCCAGTCGAGACACCCACCTTTCAACTTCTGCTCAGGCGATACGCCCAGTAAGAAAGGTTATCTAACATAAGTCTAACGTTAGTCGAACACGTTAGACTATTCGTCGAACATTTTGTTCAACTTTTCGTCTAATGTTAGACGTCTGTTAGACACATCTGACACAAAATGAAAATTCTCTTTAAAAAATTATTTAATACCAAAGCAACTGAATGTATCAGACCTGAAAGCTATAAACATCATTTAGGAGTGTTAATATGACAAATAAGTATTATTACTACCGTAAATTAATTATTATTTAAATTCAATTAAAATAACATATAAACAGATGCTTTGGCAACGCTGCAGAATCCACCACTAGTCAGATCATGAAGCTTTGGGCGGGCGATGTCCACTGAAGTGACGAAGGTGAAACATCTGTATATATTCCAAAACATCTTGTCGACATTTTCCTCAAGCCGTAAAGACTTCGACTCGAGGTTGTCAAATGATGTCGCGATGTCACACTTTCGCGTCATCGGTGGGAATCTCGACTTATTAAGGTCAAGCTCGCTAAAGAGAGAACGACAGCGTAGCGTCTTTCGGATTCCTCCTGAAAGCATGCAACTGCTACTTAAAGCTTTGTGTTGGTGACGTCTAACGCATGTTCTAACTACGTCTAGCTCGAACATTTTTCTAGATGGGAGGTTCGTGCACACCTGGTGTTAGGATAAGAATTTTTCCCTAGAAAATATTACGAGCTCGAAGAAAAATAGATCTAACTCCTCTAATTTGTAATTTGCTAGGACTTTATTCTTCATCCGGTCGTATTAAAGTAATCCATGGCATGAGATGTTTCTTTTATTTACAATCCACTAGGGTACCCGCAAGCTAGTTGATTTAATATTCGATTTCGTCGAGTTTGACTAGGTCCACGAATTGGATTTGAACTGACCTTCAGACTTCGGTGCGTCGTAAGAATCGGTTTGTAACTACATAAACTCGCACTCTAGAATCAGAGTTTCAGGTCGGGCATCCCCTAAAGCCAAACCATCCCGCAAACGGCATCCTATCGGAGTGACGCTTAAGTCGTTTGTAGGCTTCCATAGAATAAAGCGATTTGTTACGGCAGGGACTAAGCCAATGTAACGCTCCCTGAGTAGAAACTTAGCGTTAAACATGGAGAGATGATGAAATACGAGTCGAAATATGTAGGACAACCACTGGGTTTTGAAAAGACCCAGTATTATATTGTTGTAAATTGTACCTGATGGTGCCGTTTTCTTGAACCTGTTGGTACCCACTGCGCTGGAAGAAACCCCGAAACAATAAGACCACCCGAATTGCAAGGAGGATGTTCGGCCTCAATCATTCTTACAAGAGATTCCAATCCGGGAAGGAAGAACCAGCCCCGAAGTAAACAAATCCAATGGATGAATATAGTAGCATCAAGAGGCGAGCAGGTATGGGCCGGTTCGCGAACCCCGTAGACTCGCTTTTGAAAATCTCAGACCCTCAGGCTTTTCTCCATACCTTTTTGATTTTGTATGGAGCGTAAACTTTACCGCCAATATGAAGAAAAAGAAAGTGCAGTCAGTGTTGCTACCGAGAGGTATAGCTACGGTCAGAGGACTGAAGAGAAGCTCAATCTTTGGAGCAAGTTTGTGACGACCAACAACGAAGAAAAACCGGATCCGAAAATGGATGAAAACTGCAAATTTGTCAGACACATAAAGTGGAAAACTTTCTTGAAAAGTGGAAATTTCAGAATCAAAGTGTCAAAAATATCGTTTTCTAATACCTGAGCAAAGTTTCAAAACAAAATCCGAGCTGCTGCACCAGTAGGCATGGTAGAATTATAAAAAGCAGAAGTCCGAGAGCCACCGCTGAGCGTTTCTTGACTCAAACTTTCAACAAACGAGTCCATATCGGGCTCCGACCACAATAGAACTAACGAGAGGAAGGAATCTGACCGAAAGTATCTTGAGAAACCCCTTCCTGTCTGCCAAAAATAGACTCGAGGAACTGGTTTGGAGCAGTTGCTGGAAGCAGTTAGTCAAAATAACGTGCTTCAGACTACATTAGCGATCCGAGTTGAAAATGGTAAACAAGATCTTAGAACTTTCTTGAGGATTGACGTATAAAATACAAGATAACACATCAAGTTTTGAAATCTTTATTAGACAAGTTGGTTGAATACCATCGTCAATAATCTGATGACCCAAGACGACTCCTGAAAACAGGTTGTGATTTCTCTGGGAAGATTCACTCGGGTGCACATTTCTAGCTCTCTTTGGTGAATCTCACTCAGTCTCTAAGGAGGATGTTTTTTGACACCACTGTAGAGATTGTTCGACACAGCACGGGAGACCGAGAGAGATGTCAATTCGCTGCCTGAACGTTCATACACTCACTGCAGTGTAAACGACGAATAGTGAAAGAGCAAAAGGACTGCACCGCACTGACGTAGAGTGAAACCCTGATCTAAACATTAACAAAAAATGGCTGGATAACGGGATGAACATTACGAAATAGGGCCTTAGATAACCTAGTCGGTACAGGCACGGACCTACCAATTCGACTTAAAAAATCCCGACTTTCCTGGGCATAAGAGTATCATTGTGTCGGACACACTAGTAATACAGATTCATGTGCATTGATGATTCGCTAACAAAATTTATCAATTTAACTGTGGACGTGCATCTAGAACACTCAGTTGAGAACAAAAAATAAGCAAAAATGTTCAAATTCAAGTATTGCTGTATAAAACTAATATTGAAGTTTTCACCAGGGTGACCCAACAAACATCGGTGTTGAATTAGAGTTTGTTCAAACAAATTTGAAGAAGTTATACAGCTATTATAGAAGAAACAGCTGAATAGCTGCTCAAATTTGCTTGAACAAGCTCTAATTCAACACCGATGTTTGTTGGGACTCTCCCGGTAAAATAATTCTGCTCTCTTCGGTGCTCCTTAGAGATCTCTCACTCGCTCCGACTCGTCGTGTGGTGAGGTGCAAACGACAGACACTTGGTGTCACTGAACTTGTGATACTTAGCAGAGAGTGGAAACAAAACAAAAATCTAAGCACTCTGCTTGCACCGAGGAGAATTCCATCCTTGCCTGAAAACACCTCGTAAGACAGCTGTGTCGAGAGTATTAATAGCGCCCTATTCCACTTTAATTCTGCTTACTGGGGCATATAATGCAGTTTGACTTAATATCCCATATTTACAGTAGCATATAAAGCGGAAATAATGCTACAATATAAAGCTCTATGGTTATTTGGGTATGCCAACGTAGAAATTACGGTCTTAGAGCTTGTACGAGCGCGATACTAAAACCTGAAATCAAACTTTAAAAGAAGAAAATGAACTGTATTTATTACACTATCTTAGGAACCCTATCACCATCACCACACATTTACTATACTTACCAAGCCTACCTACGTATAAAATATTTACCTAGAGTTAGAAACTCACCACACCTACACTACATTAGAGATAAAAATGTACCTAGTAATAAGCGATAATCGAAATATACAGGAGTTGAAAACGTATAGTCGAAGAGTGCAGACGTCCGCTGTTTTTTTACGTATCTGACTACCGTATTGGAATCCGATAACCTCCATCTTAGGGACTCTGAGCAGACCACCTCCGGAGACACGGAAAGCGAGCATTGGGCTCGTACATGGTCCTTCGAACCGGATATTATCAACCGAAACCGGATGCCATTATCGGAGCAGTGCGGATTGTGATAACTCTATTGTTGCAACAATAGAAGCTGTGAACGACGCCAATTCGACATCATTCTGCTGGGATAATAGCAGTGCAGATAAGGAGAGACTGGATTTCGAGTTCATCTTTAGCGTCTATTTAGTTGTTGAGGTCGGTGCTAGAGTTACATCCGACAGTGCAACTGCCAAACCACCGAAAATCCAGGGACAACCCATCGCTGATTTACGATCGAGAGATAGACCATCCCTTCAAGTGACCTACTAGAATCGTCCCTTCAGTTGACCGCAAAGCGTGGTTTCAAGGTTATACTTTCACCCTCGTTGGACATCAGTCTCCAACTCAAAGCCCAAGGAAGACTTGGCATCAGGACAAAGGAACCCAATCGTAAGGACCACCATTTTGACACTTGTAAGTCGACGGAATCTCAAGTAAGTCGCCATTTTTTCCTCTAACAAAGGCCTATTGTTCGTTGGTCAGGAGTCATACCACGAACACCCTTCCGATTACTATTGTAACTCGAGAAGTTTTTGTAGTAAACCCAAATATGCCTAGTGAACCTAAACCCAAGACAAGTATATCAGCAGCAATGAAGTCTCACACTATTGCATGCCAACGTGCAATGGACTTCCTTACTCGCATCCAAAATTTGTGGAAACTTTTAACAATTCCAAATTAGTGGAGGCGCAAATCCGATTAGATAAAATGGAGGAAATTTACTTATCATATCAGGAGCATTCTTCAGCTTTGGAAATTTTAACTAGTGAACAGAAACAGGACGAGGTAGAGATAGACGTACAAGAGGATCTCCAGGAATTTGAAGAATTGTTCTTTACATTGAAGGCATCCCTTGTTTCACTTTGCACTGTTAAAACGGAGCGTACGACCGACCTAAATGTTGGTGCAGCTTGCGGTACCATTCGGTTGCCCAGCATTTCACTCCCTGAATTCCATGGTGAAATAGATAAATGGTATTCATTCTACGATACTTTTCGCTCTCTGGTGCATGATAACACAGAACTATCGAGCATCCAGAAATTTCATTATTTGAAAGCCTCAGTAAAAGGTAAAGCCGCCAAATTGATCGATGATATCACACTCACATCAAATAACTACTCCGTGGCCTTAAAGGTTATCACAGATCGATTCGAGCATCCAAAGGTGCTTATTAAAGGTCACCTCAATGCACTATTTTCCATTCCGAAGGTGCAATCAGAATCAGCACAAGCTCTATCTGCACTGGTGGATGATTTTCAAAAAATCTGGGTGTCTTACGCAAATTAGGTGAACCCACCGATGGATGGAACTCGCTACTAGTATACATGCTATCGTGTCGTCTCGACCAAACCACTAAATGGGAATGGGAAAGAAAAACAGATCCAAAGGAGATGCCTACGTACGAGATGTTAATCGAGTTTTTGCAGAATCGTATTCTACAATTGCAATCTGTGGAAGTCGATATTTATCAACGTAATTTGAAGTCTCCTTCGCCGAAGGCAGCGCATGCAACGATGTGTTCATCGAAACCATCTTGCTTAGCGTGCAATGGACAGCACCCAGTATACTATTGCGATAAATTTAAACGATTGTCGGTTCCTGAGCGTACGAATCTAATAACTACTAACGGTCTTTGTGTAAATTGTATGGTTGAAAAACACTCAACTACTCAATGCAAACAACGCAATTGTCGATTCTGCAATAAAAGGCACAATAGTCTCCTACACATATCAAAAGGGTCGACGCTGAGTTCAAATCAACGGGATTCGAATAAACAATCTTCATCCTCTCAAGAACGTAACTCTAGCACCATGGGTATTGTATCGAATCATATCCCTTCCAGTTCGTCAGGCACCCCTCAAAGATTGCAATCACTTGTGACGTCTCGATCTAACCGCTCCCCTTATGCTCAAGTCTTCTTGTCTACGGCGCTTGTAAAGGTTATTGGCCCGAAAGGAAACATTGCGGTTGCAAGGGTTTTGTTGGACAATGCTTCACAACCAAACCTCATGACTGAGCGTTTTCGTCGCTTGCTAAACCTACGGAAAACACCAATAAATACGGAATTATTTGGCGTTGGTGCAGAGAAGAAATCAGTCACTTATTCAACGGTCGCAACAGTATCATCACGATTCAACGGCTACCGGGCAGCGTTAGAGTTTCTCGTTCTCCCTAGAGTGACAACTGATCTACCAACATCATCAGTCGACATCGCAGATTGGGGCATTCCTGATCACATAAAGCTAGCTGATCCAACATTCGCAACATGTGGCCCAGTTGACATAGTTATTGGCTGTGAGATATTTTTTAATCTTCTTCGTCGTGGCCATATGCGAATTAACGACACCAAACTGCTACTTCAGAACTCAGCATTTGGGTGGTTAGTATCAGGCGCATACCAGGGTACCAGCATTAAGAATCAACTAGTTAGTTATGTCATCACAATGGACAGTCTCGAACAACAAGTTGCAAGATTTTGGGATTTGGAGTCTTGTAGGTCTGATTGCATCTGGTCAATTGAAGAGCGGATGTGTGAGGAAATCTTCGTATCTACTACGCACAGAGATTCAACAGGTCGATACGTAGTTACCCTGCCTAAAAATGCCGAGCTTGTTGGTCATCTTGGTAATTCTCGTTCTATTGCAACTCGACGTTTTTTTGCTATGGAGAAAAAATTTGAAAAGGATTCCAACTTGAAAGATCAATACACTGCTTTCATGGATGAATACATCCGCTTAGGCCACATGGAGTTGGCTGACGCTACTGAAGACGCATTGTGTGAACATTTTTATTTACTGCATCATGCGGTAATTAAACCAGAAAGTACCACCACTAAATTGAGGGTGGTATTTGACGGCTCGTGTAAATCGACCTCTGGTTTTTCTTTGAACGACCTTCTCTTGAAAGGCCCTACAGTTCAAGACGATATGGTTTCCTCATTATTACGTTTCCGCATGAAGCGAATCGCAATTAAAGCGGACATGGCGAAAATGTTCCGCCAAATACTTGTGGCTAATGTCGATCGGCGTTATCAGAAAGTTGTTTGGCGTAAATCTATTACGGAACCACTTCAAACATATCAGCTCACCACGGTGACTTACGGAACCACCACTGCACCGTACCTTGCTACACGCTGTCTACAACAACTTGCGGCAGATGAAGAGGTAAATTTTCCGGTTGCTGCGCCCATAGTACGGAAAGGATTTTATGTAGATGATTTGATGTACGGTTTCGACACATTTGCGGAAGCAGCGAAAGCCATCAAGCAGCTCCAAGGAATAATGGAATCAGCAGGACTCACGCTGCGAAAATGGTCTTCGAATTCAATAGAACTTATGCGCGAGATACCCACCGATCTTTGGGAGACAGAACAGATACTAGACCTGGACCAATCGTCTCCTATTCAAGCTTTGGGATTACTATGGGAACCAACGACAGACGAATTTCTTTCAAAATTCCTAAGTTCGTCCATACCGATCACTATACTAAACGCATAGTCCTTTCTCAGACAACCAGCTTATTTGACCCACTTGGACTGGTAGGTCCTGTAGTAGTCACAGCAAAGATGTTCATTCAAGGCCTGTGGGAAAGAAATTTAAACTGGGATGAGCAACTTCCTGCAGATCTTCACGAAAGCTGGTCCAGTTTCATAAATAACTTTTCACATCTTCAGAAGCTGAGAATCCCACGTTTTGTTCTGACAGACAATATCGTATCTTTAGAGCTTCACGGGTTTTCCGATGCTTCATTGCGCGCTTATGGAGCATGTGTCTATTTCCGGGCAGTTTCTACCTCAGGATCAATATCTATTCAACTGATGGCGGCGAAGTCCCGTGTAGCGCCCACTGAAAGGCGGCGTCCATCACTCGCTCGCCTTGAACTCTGTGCGGCATTGTTGTTGGCTAACCTCCAGAAGAAAATTCTTGACAGTGTTGAAGTCAACTGTACTCGCTTTTTCTGGTCGGATTCAACGATTGTACTACATTGGCTTGCAGGACACCCATCGTCATGGAAAACCTTCGTAGCTAATCGGGTTGCTGAAGTGCAACAACTTTGTCATGGTGCCTCCTGGAATTATGTTTCAACGTATGACAACCCAGCTGATCACATTTCACGTGGCTTGGACCCCGAAACTCTGGTTTCGAATCAACTGTGGTGGCAGGCTCCAAATTGGTTGCAAAAACCTATGAAAGACTGGCCACTAGCATCAACAGCCTGGAGGAGTAACTTTATTCCACGTGAACAAATGGAAGCTCGAGAATCACCAGTAGTCTCCCACGTAGTTACTCATCATGATTGCTGGTTTGAAACATCGTTCAAAGACTATGATTCGTTTTACAAGATTTTAAGAGTACTTGGACTCTGTAACCGTTTCATTAATAATTGTAGACGCACAACATTGAATCAGGCACACATGGCAGGTCCGTTATCAGTAGCAGAGTTGAGATCGACGGAAAGAAAAGTTATTCTTCAAGTACAACTTGTAACATTCGCGGAGGAATATCGACAGCTGTCCCAAGGCGTAACAGTAAATAAGCGGTCTCCACTGCGTCTACTTAATCCGTTCATACGGACTCATGAAGCCATAATTCGAGTTGGTGGTCGACTTCAAAATGCGGCGATCTCATACAGCCGAAAACACCCTATTCTGCTTCCTAAGAATCATTTCTTGGTGGAATTAATTTTTCGTGACATGCATGAGTTCACTATGCACGCTGGACCTTCTCATCTACTTGCTGCTGTCCGCCGAAAATACTGGCCAATAGATGGACGAAATAAGGCACGATCTATTACACATGCATGCATAACCTGTTTTCGATATCGGCCTTCGGTTGCAGAGCAAATTATGGGAGATCTGCCAACTGTTCGCGTGAACCAAGATCGAGTATTTAGCAACGTTGGAATTGATTATTGCGGCCCTTTCTATACCCAGGGGAATCGAAAGCAGGCACCTGTGAAATGCTACTTATGCATTTTTGTTTGCATGCCAACAAAGGCAGCACATATTGAGCTGGTCACCAAGTTGACAACTGAAGCTTTCATTGGAGCACTTAAACGATTTTGGGCAAGACGTGGATACCCAAGCAACATATACTGCGATAATGCAACAAATTTCATTGGTGCTGATCGCGAACTGAGCAGACTGGTACAACAATTCAACACCCAGCAACACAAATCATCTGTCACAAAGGAATCTTCTCGACTGGGAATCCAATTTCACTTCATTCCCGCACGTTCTCCAACTTTCGGTGGACTATGGGAGGCATGCGTAAAATCCACGAAAGAGATACTTCAAAAGGTAACCATGGACGTCCTGCTCACCCATGAAGAGATGCTCACCACGCTGGCTCAAGTGGAAGCCTGCTTAAACTCACGCCCCTCACTCCAATATCCTCCGATCCTCAAGACCTAGAACCCTTAACCCCTGGTCACTTCATTATTGGCGGTCCTATTGAATCCTTCCCTGAACCTGACCTCCAAAGCATTCCCAGCAATCGTCTGTCACGTTGGCAGCGAATGCAACGTGTATTCCAAGAATTCTGGTCTAGATGGCACAAAGAATACCTCCCTACTCTCCAAAAACGCTACAAATGGCCTGGTAGTAAACCAAACCTTGCTGTTGGCGATATGGTACTGCTACAAGATGACAATCAACCACCGTTCAAATGGGCAATTGCACGGGTTATCAGAACCATTCCGGGTGCGGATGGTAACGTTCGAGTAGCAGACGTACTAGTCGGCAACAACACCACTTATCGTCGTAGCATTCATAAGCTTTGTCCGCTTCCAAAGAATACTTCTTCTGTCACTGCTACTTCGTCAGTTGGCTCTGCATTACCTGTTCAGATGACTTCAACGACTGGCAATCCAATAGCGGCAGTCGCTTCGAGGGAAAGGCGAACCGTTCCCGAATAAAGATGACTACAACGGCTGGTAACCCTATGGCGGCAGTCGCGACGAGGGACCGCAGGATGGTAACCCAAATGGGCATCCGAAGACCAACTCGCCTCTACGTGGGACTTCAACCAATCAACCCAAAATCAACCAATTGAAACTGGACGTTTCAAGGGCGGCTGCATGTACGAGCGCGATACTAAAACCTGAAATCAAACTTTAAAAGAAGAAAATGAACTGTATTTATTACACTATCTTAGGAACCCTATCACCATCACCACACATTTACTATACTTACCAAGCCTACCTACGTATAAAATATTTACCTAGAGTTAGAAACTCACCACACCTACACTACATTAGAGATAAAAATGTACCTAGTAACAAGCGATAATCGAAATATACAGGAGTTGAAAACGTATAGTCGAAGAGTGCAGACGTCCGCTGTTTTTTTTTACGTATCTGACTACCGTATTGGAATCCGATAACCTCCATCTTAGGGACTTCGAGCAGACCACCTCCGGAGACACGGCAAGCGAGCATTGGGCTCGTACAGAGCTCTAGTTTCAATCAAAATTTCATAAATTTTTACCTATAAGCTAAAAAGCTCCAAGCTATTCATTGTGTCTCATTTCTTTCGAGTACAGTCTTTAAGCGCGGAATAGTCTAGTTCGAGTGAAATAAAAACTGAAGACGCTATTTTAAGTTGAAAAAGTAAATATTTGTATGAATTAACTATTGTATATACATAAATATACATAGTAATACCTTCCAAGAAAACACCATTGGACGATTACACTACTACTATCCGCATATTTATCGATAAGAAGAGCCCATTTAGACCGCAGGTGAATTGATTCGGGATTTTTAGTTAAAAACTCACGCGTCGTTAGGGAAATATTTACTCAAGAGTCAAGACATCTCGTCTTGAAAACAATTATGAAGCTCAGACAATTTAGTGGGCAGAACGGCGGCGCTTTTCGATCTGATGAGCAACGTTCATTGCAGTGCTACGGGAGACTCGATTGGGACGACAAGTGCAAGTCCTACGGCTGCAGCAGCATCGTTGAGCGCTATCGGACTGAACTCAGCGCTGAGGTGCATCGTATTCTCGTTTCGGGAAGAAAGTGATTACCGTGTAACAAGTGCAAACATACAAACAAGCAAACAAACAAACAAATAAAGATCGATTCGTTTTCGGGGGTGCGCTTCTTCTATAAATCGGCGGGATGGCGGATCAACGACCTACTAGTGAAAACAGAGATGTCGCAGCAAGTAAATATCGGATTGTGTTGTCCGTCGTGTGTGCAAATAGGTATTTTAGGATAGGATTAGAGGTCGTGTGCGTATGATGGTGCAATTTTAGTTCAATGAATGGTTTGCTGGGATCATGAGGATTAAGTACTGTGATTAGACTGATACAGGTTTGATCGACTCCAAGTTGGATTCCGCAGGAATGCTCAACGATGTTCAACGATGCAGTGGACTGTTAGATCGATGTGAACAAAAATAAAGGTCATCTCCATTGAGAAAAATGCTTTAAAATTTAGGATGATTTTATCGGGACCAAAATTAAAACGAGTTCGGCATGTAGTTTGCAAACAATGTGAACCTCGTGAACTGTAGCTGTATGTTTGTGCGCCCAACTGTTCGTCAAATCTTTACAGCTAGTCTTATCTAGCCGGTAAGCCAAGGGCTACCACACGGAGCAAAACACTGAATTACCGGAATTTATAGCACTTGTGAATGAGTTTACTGCAGTCAAACTACTTAGTGATAGGGATATGGAGGTTAATCCTCTGTAACCCATGTCAGTATGTGCAGGGATTAATTTGAACATGCGGAAAATCATTTTGTTGCATCAAACAAAGGTTGTTTTGGTGTGTGGAAATTTACATTATTGATCTATTGATTTCATCAAAAATATTAATTAGAAGTAAGAAAATTTATAAAAATTATTGTCAAAACTTTTGGAATGTGCAAAAACGATTCTTTCGTAAAGAAGTTGACTAATTGTCATATTATGGAAAGTAATATATTTACGACTTTTTTATAGATATTTTTAGACTTTTTCCTAAACTTTTATTGAGGAATTGTCCTCATTTTCTTGCGGTCACAGTTTACTTGATGAGCATAGTTATGTGCTAACGTCAGATAAAACACACATTTATTACGAGTTGGATCGAATTAGCTCTGTCTATAATTTAAAAAAATATATACAAACAATCCTGTGCAAACACTATCCCAGGGGTGGGAAATTTTGTTTCTTGCTTATTCTATTTCATCGATCTTGTATCAAAGCGTCAATAAAATGTTTCATGCATTAAAAATACAACAATAAAAAAACAATGAACACTTTTTTGAAAAATCTGCAAAAGAGGAAGTTGAAGTTTTGATTGTTACACACTCAGATTGCTTTACAGTGATTTCGATGGTTTTTTACCGAAATCCGTTAAATCGGATTATCGAACGTTCAGCTGTTGAGAATTCGGTAAAATTTTACAGATTTCTTCAAAAGAGTCTAAGTGTGTAAGAAACGTAACAACTCACAATTTTCCATTAACCATACATTCTATGCTATCAAAACATAAAGCCTATCCACTTTAAATTTTGGAAAGCAAAATAATAGCAGCAATAATAATTTACACATAATTCAACAAAACCGATTGTTTATTTCACAGCAAAAAAGAGATATATCTTCATCAAAAACAGTTGATTAAGATATTAATCCTTCTTTCTGTAAAATTCTCGATCTTTCTGTGGTACTCCCGCCCTCAGGTTCCGTACGGTATCCTTAGATACGTCCGCCGTGACGATTCTCCATCTTCTCTTGAAATCATCGGTACCGTTTGCCTTCTTCTTAGTTTCCAAGGGTTTCCGCTTAACTAGAGCCCAGTACTTCGCTATTGGGCGCAGTTCTGGACAGTTTGGTGGATTCGCTGTTTTTGGCACTTATTTGACCTCTTGTACCTTATACCATTCCGGGATGGATTCCGCATAGTGACAAGAAGCAAAAACAGAGCTGGAGAGTCGTGGAATCTCCTCGTACACATCCTTATTGATAGTGCCAACCGAGACGAAACTTTTAGATTTTCTACCACAACTACGTATGGCCTGTCAAGTGAAATTTGGACACCTTCTGTGTCCGGAAATGCACGGCAATGGCGTTCTGTTTAAAGAAGTTTAAAGTCGCCGAGTACGTTTGTTTCGTCGTCCATCATGATACAATGTTTACAAAAAAATGGTGTAAAGCTCCTTAGCACGACTTTTTGCAGTGACATTTTGCTTGTCATCACGGTTGGGCACCTTTTTTACTTTGTAAGTTTTTAGTCCTTGCCTCTGCTTCACTTTTTGTACGGATGATTTTGAATTCCCAACTTTGCAAGCCACATTTCGCACAGAAAGATTGGATTTTTTCAATAATGACTACCAACTTCTTTTCCAATTGTCGGAAGCATACTTTTCAATTTGTTCCACTTCCAACCATCGGATCCAAAGTCAAGCGATGGTCAAATGATTTGCAAACACATAACACGGTACTTTTCGGTAGTTTTAGTTACTTGGCAAGATGCGTTTGCGCACTTCCACTTGATTCGACGCCATTTTACTGAATGTAACAAGAATGTAAACATGTTGTATCACAAAATAAAGTGGAGAGTTTCAGCTGTCATATAAGTGATACGTTGCAGTGATCCATTAAATAACTCAAAATCTACACTAAAATAAAAGAGTCCGGTATTTAACGTGGGCAAGCTTTGAATTGTATAAAAAAACAATTATAAATATTTTGAATGTAAAAAATAGAATTGTAAAATTCACAATTTCGCTTATGTTTTGTAAAAAAGTATTGGTACATTATGTTTTACTTCATTTCGTGAGTATTTATTATTAGGGTTGTACAAAAATTTCTTGTGATTATTCCCAAAACAAAATTACACAAACAAACAATACTTCTTCCGGCTTTGTTGCTAAAATCAAAACACCTTCTCTATGCATCTTTATAGCCGAACTGTGTACAAATTGGCCCACTCTATAGACGATTGTGAATACAGATTAATAAAACCATCACAAGACCAAAAAGATTTTGAAAATGCTCTAGTAAAACTTGAGAACCTTCATAAAACCTATTGGCTGCAATCAAAACCAGCATAGGGCCAAATGGCCACAGCTGTCAAACTTCACGGCGATATCGTGGTTGGTTTTTGTTGTTCTTCTTTGTTCGATTGTCTGATTCATTTGAAGCTAAATAATATCTAAGAAAAAAGTTCTAATGTTGTGGAAAATTTTGATTTACATATGATATTTGGTGTTTTTCCACGTTTCAATGATTTCTTATATTTCAATATGGCGATTGGAAGAAATCACAGTTTTGTCAAAAAGCCAATTTATTTTTGCAATGGCTACTATAAAACTATTTGATCATTTTAGTACTTTCCTCAATGCCAATGGCAAATTTTTTTTTTGGTATTTTAAAACAGTATTTTACGAGTTCCAAAACTCAAATAAAACCTTTGATAGGGGTGAAAGAAATTTTAGAAGACAAGGTTTTAAGATCGTTGTGAAGAAACGTGTAGGTTCTCATGAACCTGACTAAAATTTTAAATATATTGGCACCGCTTACGGCCATAATAAAACCAAACTGATTTCTAGTGGCTTTCATAAAACTTTAATAAAACTTAATAAAGGTGGATAGTTTTAGCAATGTTACTTGAGTAGGGTGATAGCTTCCACTTTACATGTTGCCAAATTAGAAAATAATTTAAAATTGTCCTTAAATTGTCAGAATAATTAAGAAAAAGAGTTCCGTTAGTAGGATGTAAGCAAACAAGTAAAACCATCATAATAATGGTGGCTCTTTTTGGTTCTAACCAACCCCACAAGACCATATCTACAGGGTTCGGTAATTGAAGTGCTACACTGAAACAAACAAATGAAATGATCAGAGCAAAAACATTTTATTTCAAAGTTATTCAACTTCACTTGAAAACAAATCACTCTTTGAAAATTCACTGGTCAAGTTGAACTCGATCACCGTAAAGTTTAACCACTCACCGCAGACAATCGAGGGACACATCGTACGAGGGTCGCAGTTGCTCTTGCGGTATTTTATCCTATGCTGCCGCCAGATATCGTTTCAGGACTAGCACACCTTCATGTTTTTAGACAAGACTGCGGTCACCAACATACACCAGACTGCGAAGTCCATAGGATACAGGTCCAGTGAATTCACCGGACACTCCGACCTCGAAATGAACCCTGGAAAATGTTCCGCAACCCAACGTGGGGTTTTCTTCGCATTGTGAGCCGACGCCGAATCCTGTTGGAAAACCCAATCCTTGGAACCAAAATGAAGACGTGGCACGGTTTGACGACGTGCTGTAGAACTAGTTCCCGATGTGTATTTTAGTTGATCTTCGCTTCTTCAGGGACAAAAGCCAGTGGAGTCCGACCCTCACGGGTGATTGCTGCCGAAACCAACACCGATGCTGGTTTCAGCAGATAGCCCACCACAAAGTGGAGGTGATGTTAGTTAGCAACTTGAACGTGGTTCAACAGATGGAGACCGACGTCGGTGGGCAAGCGATTGTCTCACAGCGTACAACTGGAGCACCTGGGAATCATGATCGAAGATCGGCTGAACTTCAACATCCTGTGAAAGATCAAGCATTGAATTTCGGGAGAACTAACATGCCACAGAGCTACTCAGCACAGCCAGTGTAGGCAGCAAGCACAGGAGTATACATCAGTAGAAGTTGTGCAGGGTCCCTTCGTGAACCCCCCCCCCCTCCCCTTCCCAGCCGTCTGCGTGGAGACACGTCACAGAGAGACGTCAAAAAGGCGTGGAGTTACCGACAAGAACCTCCCCCCACCCAACAAAGGTTTATACCAAAGTGATAACAAATTCTAATGTCTGATTATCACTGTTTAATCTGGCTGATTCAGGCTGATCAAACAGTCAAAATATCCTAGAGAGTTTGAGCTGTTTAGTGGAATACCTATAACTAGAAATTAGTATTTTCCATTTAATTCCAACTACCTTTGCTTATCTTGACAGATACACGTATTTCGTCTACAATGTGCAGACTTCTTCAGTGTCTCGTACTAATAACTCGACTCACTCAAGTTATCAATAAAGCTTGCTTCAGATAGAATTGGAACAAAAACAATTGCCTGTATTTCAGTTATTTATTATTGAATTCAAGCTCTTTTTTTATACAAATGTAGCGCTTTCTTCATACTTTTAAGAAAAAATACGGATAAAATTATTCGTCACGGAATTCGAAGGAATTCTCGAATTTTTCCTGTAACACGGCTCATTAGGCGGCGCACACCTTCTTCGTGCATCGTTTTAGCTATCTTATTCCACCAGGTCTTCATCTGATTGATGTCTTTGACAACCTTTCCCTTTTCCCTGAGTCTTCTTTTCATGATTGCCCAGTATTTCTCAAAAGGGCGGAACTGGGGGCAGTTGGGTGGGTTAAGGTTTTTCGGAACAACCTGGACCCCTTTCTCTGCGTACTATTCTTGAACGACTTTGCTGTAATGACAGCTTGCCAAATCTGGCCAAAACCTTACGGGATGGACGTGGGATCGAATGAACGGCAAAATTCGTTTTTGGAGACACTCTTTTTGGTAGAGTTCCGACGTCATTGTCTTATTTGTAACGAAAACTTTCGTTTTTTTGCCACAGCTGCAAATGCCCTGCCAAATCATGATTTTTCGTGCAAATTTGCCGGCAAAACAAATTTAAATTTGGCTGGAACATCCCCCCGAGCCGTTGCTAAGTAAAATTTTTGACCTGGGATTTGCCCGAAGTCAGCCTTGACATAGGTTTCATCGTCCATCAGAAGACACCCGTCGAACTTGGTCAGCACCTGGTCGTATAGCTTCCGAGCACGGATTTTGGCCACACTATTCTGTTTTATGGTCCGATTTGGCTGTTTGCTAGCTCGATACGACTTGATTCCTTCCCGGAGTCGAGTTCTCCTCACGGTACTATGGGCAGCACCGAATTTTCTGGCCAAATCACGGTCCGACAGATTGGGATTCCTCTTAACCGTCTTCAAAATCTTACCACGCAGTTTCCGGTCGACAGTTCCACTCCGACGATTGGCTTGAGGCTTCCGAATCGTCGTCAATGTTTCCTTATACCGTTTGATAACGCGCCATACGGTATTTCTGGGCAATTTCAGCTGTTTAGCTAGCCTAGATGCAGACCACAATGGATTTTTCAAATAACTGCACAATTTTTTCCCTTCTTTCGGCTTCCATGTTGATTGTTTACAAAATACAGTCGATTTGCGGAATGTCAAAAATAAATACGTGAAGCTGACAAAATTCTCGACACGTGGGCGCCAAGAACTTCCAAATCCGTCCACCAGGAGCGCCACAATATGAGCAAAAGTTTGTTCCAATTCTAAATGAAGCAAGCCTTAGACAATGTGTACAGCAGAGGCCTTATTGGCCTTGGTTTGATTGGTAAGGTAGCGAAGCTGTCACAGCTTTCACTTTACATGTCGCCAAATTTCAAAATAATTTAAAATTGTCCTTAACTTGTGATGTAAGCATACAAGTGAAACTACCATAATAAAGGTTGCTCTTTCTGGATCTAACCAACCACAAAAGACAACATCTACAGGGTCCGGCAATTGAAGTGCTACATTGAAACAAACAAGTGAAATGATGAGAACAAAAACATTTTATTTCAAATTTATTCAACTTCAGTTGAAAATTCACTGGTCAAGTTCAACTTGTTCACCCTTGAGATTAACCACTCGATCAAGGAACACATCGTACAAAGCCCACAGGTGTTCTTGTGGTATTTTATCCTAGGCTGCCGCCAGATGTCGCATCAGGACTTTCACACCTTCACGTTTTTTAGAGAAGACTGCGGCCGCCAACATACTCCGGACAGCGAAGTCCTTAGGCTTGAGGTCCGGCGAACTCGCCGACCACTCCGATCTCCAAATATTCCGCAATCCAAAGTTTGATTTTCTTCGCATTGGGAGCCGACGCCGAGTCCTGTTGGAAATCCCAATCCCTGGAACCAAAATGAAGACGTGCCATGGTTTGACGACGTGCTGTATAACTAGTTCCGCTGTGCATTTTGGTTGATCTTCGTTTCTTCAGGGACAAAAAATCAGCGGAGTCCGGTCATCACAATACATGACAATACATACAAAAAAATTTGAAGGTCCATACAAAAAACGTGGCCAGGGAAGGAGGGGGGGGAGGGTATGAAAAGTCACTATTTTATTACTAAATAGCTTATTGTTCAGGCTGAATAAACAGCCAAAATAACAAAAAAGATACCAAATTAATATTCATTGGATATCACAACATTAATTCGTTTTGTTATCATTGAGTTCATTTTGATAACAATTTTTGTGATGTGAACAAATTTCTTGAGATAATTTCACATTATGTACACAATGTGATATCAAATTCATATACTAATAACTAAAGTTGTACTGCTGGTGAATAGCTCAATTTCATATTCATGTCATGCTGGTAATATTCAGCATTCGTCAGCATGCAGGTAGTATTTAGTAACTTTCGAAAACATCGTCTTTAAAAAATGACAACAGACGATAACAAAATTAGTCATTGTTGATAACGAAATTTGTTATGCGACAACAGGTGACTCCATAATGATCTCTGAGATAACAAAACTTGTTACTTATTTGATACCAGATTGTTATTTTACTTTGCTAGCCCCCAAGAGAAATATAATCCATTGTGAACCGAGCTTAAAATGTTAAAATCGTCACTAGCGCCACACCAAAAGTGGTAGGCTTCATGAACTAACGCTTTCCTCAGTCCTCTGGTTGTACCCTGATCTCTTCCGCAAAGTAAGAGCTGACCCAGACCAGAGGGAGCTAGGGCAAGGCATGACGAAAACAAGCCACGCCACAAAGGTGAGATGCATTTTGAGCTGGTTAAGAGTAAAGAGCTTATCCAATAAGACGCTCATCCAGAAGTCCCTGGGTAAGGAGGCAAACGGCAGAGCTTTAAACTAGCAGATAAGGCAAAATGGTGCATTACAGGTAGGTGGTGGCTCCCCAGAGCGGTAGCAAACAAACTGCTCGAGGTGAAAGTTGGATTGTCGATTTGCTCGCTGAATGCCGTCCCTTGGGTTAAATGGTGTTTCGTTCAAAATTTGGTCAAACAGTAATGTGTGTGAGTCGATCACAGTTTTGATTAATAGTCAAGTTCTTTTTCTTTTTCAAGTTCAGTTAATCTTCTATATAATAAAAATGAGTTGGGGTTTCCTTTGTCACGATTTAACTCGCGAGCGGAAAGACCGATCGGCGTGAAATTTGGTGTGCAGAGATTTTTGGGGCCGGAGAAAAATCTTATGATGGTTTGAGACCCCTCCCTTCACTGGAAAGGGGGTCCCCATACAAATGAAATACAAATTTCTACACAACTCGACAACTAATCAAGCAAAAGAAACCAAATTTAGCATGTGTGAGTTTTTAAAGGCAAAAAAGGTTTTTATGGTAGCTTGAGAACCCTCCCCGTCATAAAAGGGGGGGCTCCCATACAAATAAAACACAATATTCTGCATAACTCAAGAACTAATCAAGCAAACGGAACGAAATTGAGCATGTGATGGTTTTTTAAGACAAAAAATGTTTCTATGTTGGTTTGAGATCCCTTCTCATCCTTAAGGGGGGGGGGGGGGGGGAGGTCTCCAATACAAATGAAATACATTATTCTGCATGACTCGAGAACTAATCAAGCAAATGGAACCAAATTTAGTATGTGGTGGTTTTTGAAGACAAAAAATTGTTCTATGTTGATTTGAGACCCCTCCCCTGTCTGAAAGGGGGGGAACCTATTCAAATGAAATGCAAATCCTTGCATAACTCGAGAACTAATAAGAGAAATGGAACCAAATTTCGCATGTGGAAGTTTTTGAAGGAGGGAAATGTTTCTATGGTGATTTGAGACTCTTCCGTCATATGAGGAGGAAGGGGGGAGGGGGTGCTCTCAAACAAATGGAACCCAAATTTCTGCATAACTCGAGAAATAATCAAGCAAATGGAACCAAATCTGGAATGGACGAGTTTTTTAAGGCATTAAATGTTTTTATGGTGGTTCAAAGCCCCTCCTCCTTCTAAAAAGGGGGACTCTCATACAAATGAAACAAATTTCAACCAAACATGAGAACTATACCTACTGCTTTGCAAATTTGTATTCAGTGGTTTATGGGTCCGGGAAAGGAGCTTATTATAGTTCGACACCCCTCCCGCCTTTAGAAAGGGGGGCTGCCATGCAAATAAAAAACTATTTTCTGCATAACTCGAGAACTAATCAAACAAATGGAACCAAATATGGCATGTGGAGGTTTTGTAGGCAAGAAATGTTTCTACGGTGGTTTGAGACCCCAAGCAAAAGAAACCAAATTCAGCATGTGTGAGGTTTTAAGGGCAAGAAAGGTTCCTATGATGGTTTCAGATTCCTCTTCGCCCTGAAAGGGGGGGGGCTCCTATACAAATGAAATACAATATTCTGTATAACTCGAGAACTAATCAAGCAAATTGAACCAAATCTGGCATGTGGAGGTTTTTGTAGATGAATACTGTTTCAATGCTATATTGAGACCCCTCCCTTTTCTGAAGGGAGGCGGGGCTCCCATACAAATGAAACACGAATTTTTGCATAACTCGAGAACTAATCCAGCAAATGGAACCAATTTAGTATATGGAGGTTTTTAGCGAGAGAAATGTTTTTATGGTCATTGAGACTCTTCCGCCTTCTGAAAGGGGACTCGCGACAAAGGACCAATCTTTATATAATAAAAAATGAGCTGGGGTTTCCTTTGTCACGATTTAACTCGCGAGCGGAAGGACCGTTTGGCATGAAAATTTGTAGGCAGGAGTTTTTGAGGCCGGGGAATATTTTTAAGATAGTAAGAGACCCCTCCCTCCTCTGAAAGGGGGGCCTCCCATACAAATGAAACACATTTTTCTGCATAACTCGAGAACTGATCAAGCAAAGGAACCCAAATTTAGCATGCGGAAGTTTTTGGAGGCAAGCAATGTTTCTATGGAAGTTTAAGACCCCTCCCCTCTCTAGAAAGGGAGGCTCCCATACAAATGAAACAGAAGTTTCTGCATATATCAAGAACTAATCAAGCAAATGGAACCAAATTTGGCATGTGGGGTTTGTGGTGGCGAAAAATGTTTCTATGGTAGTTTGAGACCCCTCCCCTCTCCTAGAAGGGATGCTGTCATGCAAATGAAACTGAAATTTTTTCATAACTCTAGATCTAATAAAGCAAATGGAACCAAATTTGGTTTGCGGGGATTTTAAAGGCAATAAATGTTTCTATGGTAGTTCGAGACCCCTCCTCCCTCTCTGGTAGGGGGGGGGGCTTCCATTCAAATGAAACACAAGTTTCTGCATAACTCTAGAACTAATCAAGTAAATGGAACCAAATTTGACAGGTAGAGGTTTTTGAAGGCAAGAAATGTTTCTAAAGTAACTCGAGACCCCTCCGTCCTCTGTAAGAGGGGGGCTCTCATACTAATGAAACACAAATTTGTGCATAACTCAAGAACTAATCAAGTATATGGAACCAAATTTGGCATGTGGAGGTTTTTGGAGGAGAGAAATGTTTCTATAGCACTTCACCACCCCTCCCCACTTTAAATGGGGGGGGGGCTCCCATACAAATAAAAAGCAAATTTCTGCATAACTCGAGAACTAATCAAGTAAATGAAACCTTTTTAGAATATGGGGGTTTTTGGAGGCTAGATTTCTATATACATAAAAATGAATTTCTGTCTGTCTGTCTGTCTGTCAGACCCTTATAGACTCGAGAAGTTCTGAACCGACCAATGTGAAAATTTATATGAAGGGGTTTTTGGGGCTGGGAAAGGTTCTTATGATTGTTTGAGACCCCTACTCTCTCAGGAAGGAAATGAGACACACATTTCTTCATAACCCGAGAACTAATCAAACAAATCGAATCAAATTTGGCATGTGGGGTTTTTTGAAAGCAAGACTGTTTCTATTGTAGTTCAAGACCCCTCCCCTTTTTGAAAGGGCGGGGGGTTTAAACAAATGAACAAATTTTAATTTTAATCGACGAGCCCCGTGTCATGTTGCGAGAACTAATCAAGCAAATGGAACCAAATTTGGCATGTGGGGGGTTTTGAAGGCAATCATTGTATGGTGGTTTGAGAAACCACTCTCTCTGGAAGGGAGGGCTCCCATACAAATGAAACACAAATTTCTACCAAAAATGAGAATTATCCAGCTTACTTAAACACAAAACGTGTGTTTCTCGGATAAAAAGCATGTTTTGATAGAAGTTTGAACCCCTGCTTATTCAAGAAAAAAAAACTCATTTAAAAAAAACCATAAACGTGCCAGTTATATTAAATTTTTCTTCATTTAGTTCCAAGCGAAGCAGCGCAAGCACCGGGTTCAGCTAGTACAGAATACAGGAGAAATATTCGGCTAAGCTTCCTTCTTACTGAATGCGAATTGCCGGGTCTTTCGTTAAACATCTGCCATAAGATTTTGTACAGTCTCCTTGTCCACTTTATTCGCCGCAGAACGCCAGTTTGCCTAGAACTGTTTCTCGCTCACAACATCTTTTTGAGTCTTTTAAGGTTCCGCTTGACGATGGTCCAATATTGTTCGATTGGGTGGAGCTCTGGCATGTTGGGAGGATTCTTGTCCTTGGGCACCACTTGAACGTTGTTGGCAGCATACCACTCCATGGCCTTTTTTCCGTAATGGCAAGATGTCAAATCCGGCCAAAATAGAACGGAACAATTGTGTCGCTTCAGGAAAGGCAGTAAACGTTTTTGTAGGCACTCGCTCATATAAATTTCCTGGCTTACGGTTCCGGTCGCAATGTAAACATTGCTCTTCAAGCCACAGGTACAGATGATCTGCCACACCAGATATTTCTTCGCGAACTTTGACAGTTTAATGTGCTTGAATATATCTGCCATCTTTTTCCGTCCGGTGGCCGTATAAAATTCCTGTCCAGGAAGCTGTTTAAAGGATGCCTTGACATAAGTTTCATCGTCCTGTACCACACAATCAAACTTCGTCAGCCTCGTCGTGTACAACTTTCGCGATCGTGCTTTGGCCGACGTGTTTTGTTTATTGTCGCGATTTGGAGTCACCACTTTCTTGTTAGTCGACAGTCCAGCTCGTTTTTTAGCTCTATCTACGGTTAAAGGCGCAACTCCCAGCTTCTTTGCGACATCTCGGACGGAGAGGTTGGGGTTCCGCTCGAAACAGCGAGCTTTTTTTTGTCGTCGCTGTGGCCTCTGGCTTTCGATTTCCCCCGATCCAGCTTTCCTGGCTGTTGACAATCGTTCACCAAACACTTTTAATGCGTTGGTAACAGTTGATTTAGCCACATTCAACCATTTCGCCAACTTGGCGTGAGAGTAGTTTGAATGTTCGCCATGTACGTGCAAAATTATGATGCGTTGCTTCTCTTTCTTCGACGACATTTTGATAACTGAAGTATTAATCTCACAATCAAAATAGAAGCATGATGCTACACGTCTTCAAAATAAGGGGTGTGCATGTTTTTTAATGCACGATGAAAGGAAATGCGTTAATTTTAAGTCGACCAAATTTTGATCGAAACACCCTTTACGATTCTAATGGAGAGATTCAAGTACATGGGCTTCGGACATCAGGCGAAGCACTGCAAGGGCATTGACCGATCTTATCTTAGCTGGAAATGCGTTGGGGAGGGTCATATTACTGGAGACTGCCTGAAATAACCGAAGTAGATGCTCTGCACAGAGGAGGAGGGCAACGACCTCGTTACGGGAGGCTACAAATGCCAGACGTACAAAAAGTCACTGGCATTCAACTAGTAATGGAGTTCACCCAAATCTCAATCATTGCACGTTACACAGCTGTTGTGGCCGTCAACAACAAAAACAGCGTGCGACATTGCAATAAATGCAGAGCCGTATCAAGTCCTTCCGGAGAACGGTAACTGGCTGGCGGATGGGTCAGGAATGGCTCTAATACACGTTACGGGTAAATTTTGGTTTTGTTGTTGCCAAAATATCCGAAATCTTAACATGCAGTCAATACGCAACACCTAGATGAAAGCGGTATCACTAGAGGCTTGATGAACTTACTGAATATCTGGCCAAATGAAGACCTGTCATCATCGGAGGAGACTTCATTGCTTGTACAGAGGAGTGGTAAAACAGATATACCAACACAGGAGGTTGTAGCTTACTGGAAGCTCTAGCAAAGATGTAAGTTAGGCTGGCTAACGAGAGTACCGTCAGCACTTTTTGCAGAAACAATGGTGAATCCATGATCGACTTCACTTTCTGTCCCTTATAGGAAACATGGACTGCAGAGTATGCAATGGTGATCCGATAAAGCACTCGCAAACGGGTCAAGGTGAGTCAGCACGGAGGATGGATGGAGATCGTTGAGGCAATCCATGAGTTGGCCATGCTGAAGAAGTTGGAGTCAAGTAACAAACGCCTCCCAGCATACTGGTGGACCAAAGGACTCAGCAATCTTCGTGCTTGTTGTCTCGAAGCCAGGAGACGTGTTTAAAGATCAATAACGAAAACGGATAGAAAGAAGCGTAGCAAGATGTGCTGGGCGGCTAATGTAAAATTCGAAATATCGCAAAGCAAGTCCAACTGTTTCACAGAGATATGCCGGATAGTCATGGCGAAGATCAAATGTCCAACGATGCAAGCTGAAAGGTGCTCAGTCAAGCTGAAGGTTATCGTGGAGGAGCATTTCCTGAAACATGATCCATCGACGTGGCCACTCATACCGTACAACAAAGTAGAAGAAACAACACCGGAGACATGCAGGTCACCTACGAGAAACACATGGTATTAATGAAAAAGTTGAAGTCGAGCAAAGCTTCGGATCCGGATGGAGTTTTCAACGTGACCCTGAGAGCTGCATTAAAACCATTTCCTGGCATGTTTAGGAGCGTGTTGCAGAGATGTCTGGAGAAGGGATGCTTTCCAGACAGGGGGAAGATTCAAAAACTAGTCCTAAGCCAGAGCCGTAAGGAGACTCAGCATCCTATAGGTCCATATAAAAGACTCAAAGGTCATTCTCAACAGGTTGACGAAGTGTGCGGATCGCGAGTGTGGTTTCTCATCGAACCAGTTTGGATTTCGGAAAGGAAGGTCAGTCAGGAATGCCATTCGGATTGTTGTTGAGAGTGTACAAGGTGTACAAAGACAAGGTGTACAAACAGAAGCGAAGAGAAAAGCGTTACTGCGCTATAATAACGGTAGACGTCGAGAATACCACCAATAATACTATCTCGAAAACCATCGCAGATACGTTGCACAGAATGAGGATTCCTGTTAAACTGTGCAGGATTCTGAGAAGTTTCTGCCAGAACCGTGTTCTACTGTACGATACAGAAATGTGGCAGATGAGGTATAGGATTGTTTAGGTGGGAGGTGCATATGCTTGTGGACGACGTCGTCCTGACAGTTTCAGGTGAGATGCAGGAAAAGGTAGGAATGTTGGCAACCGAAACGATAGACGCTAACGAAGACTGGATGTATAGATAAGCGCTGCGGATAGGTCACTACAAAACTGCTATTGGTCAGTAATTGTAAGACTGTGCAGTGGGTTGAAAGCAGTATTCGTTATCGTTGGAGGACAACGAGTGTTACAGATGGAAAGAAAGCAATGACGCTTGGAAGATCATGCAAGCGTGTTGATGGTGAAGAGACAGCAAAAATGAAGCACGGCCTCAACCGGTTCTATCATCTTGGATGAACAGAAAACATGGCGAAGTTAACTACTACCTCACGCAGTACCTGTCAGGTAATGACTGCTACATATGTACAGATATCTCTGTCCTGAACACGCAGACGCCAAAGAGACACTGGAATACGTGGTTTTGACTGATCGCTCACTGTTAAGCGGATTGATTGTGACCAGAGAGGCAGACATCAGTCCAGACAGCGTCGTTCAGAGAATGTGTCGTGATGAAAATGCGTAGAACGTGATTAATGGAAGAATTCCGCAAATTATGCCGATGCAGCGCAAATGGCATGAAGATCAAGGGAGCGTTTAAATGAAACAGCGGATATCAGGTCTCGGGTAATTCTCGGACGTTGTAGCTCAGAGTCGAAGAACTCTGCGTTGGCCTAGGGTATATTCACCGTCGGGGACTACTTAAGTCGATTGTGTTGAGAATTCGAGCTCAAACAAGGAAGGTGCTAACTACATAAATAGCTCAGCATACGAGTAGAAGCTAAAGAGCTCATGGAGAAAGCGACAACTGCAAGCCAGCTCTAAGTTGTCAGAGCTCCAGCGCCAATAAAGAGAAGATCAGCAATCCAGCAACGCCGGTGCATAAATCAGAAGCAAGTCGGTAAAATATCATATACCTGCTGATATTTTACCGACTTGCTTCTCATTTATGCACCGGCGTTCAGGTTTAATTCGAGGATATTACTGGCTGGAATAAACAGCCACAAATTTATCAAATACTATTTCATTTGCCAAAACATGAAAGATGTTCTAATACTGTATTAACTCCGAAGATGCATCTACTAATTGCCCTTTTCTCATTTCCACCCCCCGCAGAGGATACCAACTCCGAGACCCGTTCGATAGAAATCCACCACATCCAACTGCGACACTACGCCAGCTACGACGGAAAGGCCCAAGTCTACACCTACAATGACGCACTGGAACTGATAGGCAAGGGTAAGTTTCACTCCTTCCTGCTCTTCATCTGCGGTTTGTGCCTGATGAGCGTGATCAACGAGACGCTTAACATGGGTCTCGTCATTTCGGCCGCCGAGTGCGACCTGCACCTAACCTTCCAGGACAAGGGCATGCTGAACGGAGCGGCGTTCTGCGGTGTGGTCATCAGTTCTCATCTGTGGGGTTTCTTCTCGGATACCTGGGGCCGCCGAAAGGTCATCCTGCTGGCAACCACCATCAGTTTGGCGTTCTCGATTCTGTCCAGCTTCTCGGTAAATGTGTGGATGCTCGTCGTCACCCGGTTCTTCGTTGGAGTATTGTAGGTTTACAACTAGGGGTTTGTTGACGCATCTTAAACCTTTTTTTTCTCGTCCATTTCAGCATTTCCGGTAACGGAGCAACCACCTATGCCTACTTAGCCGAGTTCCACACCGACAAATCTCGGGCGAAGGTTATTTCCTGGGCGGCAATGTTCATGGCCTTCGGGATGATCTATCTACCGTTTGTAGCCTACTTCGTTATTCCACTTGATGCTGAGTTCGTATTGTATAGCGACTTTCTCGGAATGCGCTATGGACTGTGGCGGTTCTACCTGCTCCTGAGCTCGTTCTTCAGCATAATCATTATCGCTGGAATTCTATGTCTGCCCGAAAGTGGAAAGTTCCTGCTAACTACCGGTAAACATGACGAAGTACTACAAGTTCTCACCCAAATGTACCGATGGAACCAAGGAGAGCCGGATTATGTGAGTTGAGCTCTTCCAGGGTTTTTCGTTTATATTTGATCCATCCATTTGTATTTTTCCAGAAATTCCCTGTCAAATCAATCACGCTGGACGCGATTGATAGTGTTTTCGCTGAGCAGCGAAGACGGGAAATCAACCAAGGACTGCGCTTCATTTGGGAACAGACGGTACCGCTCTTCCGACCACCACTACTTGGCAACACTGTACGAGCGTCGTTTCTCATGTTCGGACTGTTTCTGGCCTCATCCGGGCTGTTCATGTGGATTCCGGACATTCTGAACACGTACGTGAACTTCAAGGGTACGAAAATTACCATCTGTGAGGTTGTGGATATCATTCGCCAAAACCGGACGCAAATGATGTGAGTACGTTTTGGATGAAGTTCGCTGTTGAACATTGAAGTTGGGAATTTTTTCAATTTTTCTCAGATCCGATCAGATACCGATGAGCTGTCCGGTGAGCATCGATCCTTCCATATTCATGATAACCACGGTGATGGGGATTCTGTTTTTGGCGTGCTACATTCTCAATGGAGTCATCATCAACATGGTGGGGAAGAAGCTGCTGTTGAGTAAGTATATTCAATGCGGGGCAAATGAACTATTAAATGATGGCAAGGGGTACGGTCTAGGAAGGAGGTCGTTTTTGTGAGATGTATCCGAGGCTAGAGTGCCAGTAATACAGAGGGACGATAATGTCAAAATTAGAACAGCGAACATCTGTCAGTTTTATACTTATCCTTAAAATCTAGAATCAGACTCCTGAAGAACTCAGGGTGTTTGGTAAAGGCTACCGTACCCATAACTCACTAAAAAAACCATCGTCCCTCTAGCCGCGATATTCCTTAGGGAAGGGGCTTTTGTGCTATGAGCTCCCACTGTGTACAACTACTTATGACTTTAGTGGTTAGCTAATCCCTTCTGTCCTGCCGCTGGTCATTCCACCATCTATAGTGCAGCTTTAGGACAGCCTAGGTGAGCACTGCCTTTATGACGTTCCAGATGGCCCGGTCTTGGCACATCCTCTAGATAAGATTACACGGAGATTGTGTCCCAACCACGCACGGCCATCCTGCCGTTTCTCACGCCGTCGAAGCTAGGACATGCGAAGAGCACATATTCTGTGGATTCCTCTGCGTATGCGCACCCGGAACATGCGGAGGACTCGGCTATCCGGATGGTCAGGCCGACCATCCGGATAGCCGATCGGTGAGAGTTAGTCGGTCGGTCCACCAACGCTTTGTGGACTTGTTAAATTCGCGTTTCCATTTGACCAGCTCTAGTAGCTCTGTTGGTCTTGTGCCACGTTGATGACGCCGAATGGGCATCATACTCGCTGTGACGCAGACTGCGTTGTGTGACACGGTCTGGCCACGCTGGCCTCCTCAGGCATATTAATATACGCGTACCATCCATCTTACCTAGGTTGCTCTTAGCCCTTAACGCTGTCCACGCTGGCCCGTCATACCTGAGTATGAACAAGGCAACACTAGCCAGTTGCTTTTGATAGCTCCCTTGGACCGCCGAGATAATGCAGACGTAATTGATGTGTCTGAAAAAGGGCAGCTAGTAGTCATGACCCCCAAGTACCTCAGGAACTGCATTGAAGTGATAATGCAGTTGCTCCGATTTTCTGTTGTTGATTACGGATACTTTTGTTTTGGGATGAGCAGGCTCCAGTTTCCTGGAGCGCATCTATCCTTCTACTAGGTAAATAGAGTGAGTGACCGGTAATTCCACCTCTTCTATGGATTCTCCATAGACCTCAAGCGTGATTTCGTCCAGGAAACCGACAATGTTTATCCCGTTAGGGAGCCTTAGTCTCAACACTTCATCACAGATTGTATTCCAAAGCACCGGCCCAGGATAGAACTCTTGAGGTGATTTGAGCACATTCCCAACGCAGTTCTGTGTTGTAAACCAGTACGTTATTCTGGACGTAGTTCCCCGGAACACTGTTCAGGTATCCAAGAACCCGGGCGCGGTGAAGCGAGTTGGCAATAGCCTCCCGACTGGAACTATTGAACGCGTTTCTCATGACAAGAGCGCCCACTTCACAGTAGCGGAATTCTCGCTTTTTACGCTGGAGTACTATCTCGACTGACTTGGTGACAGACAAGATTGGAAGTCATCCACCGTTCACTTGCCTTTTCGGAAGCCAAACTGGTTATTTGAAAGGCCGCGTGTACCTTCCGTGTACTTCTGCCAGCACTTTATCTGCAGGTTTCCAACAGGCATATCGATCGATACACCGATGGATCGCCTTATGACTTACCTGTCTTTGATAGTAGTACGAGATTCTGTCACTTCCAGGAATCTGAAGAAACACCCTCGTCCAGACATCTTTGCATTACCACCCTGGACATCACGGGGGCCGGCAAAAAAACCGTCTTGATGGCCAGGTTCGTGATACCTTCGGAACCAGGCACCTTGTTCAACTTGACAATGAGTTCGTCATTCGTAATCGTCGCCTCGCTCTCCGTCTTCTTTCTGTAAATTTCGAAGAACTTTTTCAAAAGTCTGGTGGACTTTTTCCAAAAAAGTAGGTGGACTTTATCCAAATTTTGGTGGCGTTTTTTCATGAGGCTGGTGGACTTATTCCAAGAGTCGAGTGGACTTTTTTTAAAAACCCGATGAACTTTTCTAAATCCATGGTGGGCTTTTTCCAATTGTCTTATGATTTTTTTCCAAAAGTCGGTAGAGTTTTTCAGAAAAGTCTGGCAAACGTTTTCCAAGAGTTAGGTGAGTTTTCCTATATGTCTGATGGTCTTTTTTCCAAAGTGTGGGTGACAATTTCCAGACGTGTTATGGAATTGTTTGAACATGTTTGGTGGGCTTTTCCTAGAATTCCAGTAAACATTTTCAACCAATACAGTGGGCTTTTCCAAAAATTGGTGGGCTTTTTGAAACGTCTGGTGTACTTTCTCCAAAAATCTGATCTCTTTCACTGAAAGTCTTGTGAACTTCTTTTTAGAAATTAGGTGGACGTATTCCAAAACCTTGGTGAAATTCTTCCAAATGTCTAGTGGCCTTTTTCTAAAGTTGGCAGACTGTTTCTGACATAACGATGATCTTTTCCGAAAAGTATGGCAAACTATTTTTGTGGGCTTGCTGGATTTTTTTGGTGGTGGAATCTGCAATCTGGTGCACCTTTTCAGAAAAGTTGTGTGGACTTCTTTCAAAAGCCCGGTAGACTTTCGCGAACTTTTTCCAAATGTTCAGCATTCTGTGGATTTTTCTTCAAAAAACCAGTGGACTTTTGCCAAAGTTCTGCTGGTTGTCCTCCAAAACTTTTGTGATTTTCATTAAAATTCTCGGGAAAATCGATTTCCACATCACCGGTGAACTTTTTCCCAAAAGTCTGGCGGTCTTTTTCCAAGAATCTGGTGTACTTTTTTAAAAGTCTCATGGACCTTTATCAAAACTCTGATGGACTTTTTCCAAATATCTGGTGGTTTTTTTTTTTTCAAAACGTCTGGTGTACCTTTTGCAAATGTGTTGTGGACTTTATACAAAAGTTTGGTGGTATTTTTTTCTAAAAGTCATATGAATTATCTTCAAAAGTTTGCGTTTCTCTAAATCCACGGTTCCTTTTCTAAAAAGTTCTGGCCTTTCCTTAAAATATGGTGGGAATGCGCCAAAAATCGAATGATTGTTTTCGAAAACCTTCAGGGGGCTTTTTGGTTATAGAACGATGGTTTAAAAAAACGGTTTAAAAAGTGTAATGTACTTTATCGAAAGTCTGATGAGCTTAACTCTTTCTGTTAACCCGGTACATTGTCTATAAGGTTCCAGTGAATCTTCGAGAATTTTCTCTAAAAAACAGTGGACTGTCACTTAAAAGCCAGTGAGTTTTCTTCAGTAAGTTTGGTTTTAAAAGCTCTTTGTATTTTTTTAAGTCCGGTGGATGTTTTCAAATGGTTTTTCAAAATTCTAGTGGAGTATCCTAGAAAGTGTGACCTGTAACTAGAAATGAGAAGAAAAAATAGTATTTTCCAAATATAAAATACCAATTGTTCTTCTCATTTCTAGTTCTAGTGGACTAGTTGCCCAAAGTCTAGTGTACTTTTTTTCAAATGTTAGGTGGAATTTTTCCAAAAGTCTGGTGGACTTTTCTAAAGTATGGTGAGCATTTTACAAAAGTGTGGTGGACTTATTCCTTCATATTATGGTGGCCTTTTATGAAATGGCTGGTGGACTTTTCCCAGATGTCTTGTGGATTTTTTCCCAATAGTCTGGTGGACTTATTTCAGAACCTCCATGGACTTTTTTTTAAGTTTGACGATTTTTTTCGTATATCGTGTAGTTTTTATCCAAAGTCCAAAGTCTTTCTTCAAAACTCCGGCGATTTAAAAATAAATTCCGTGGACTTTTCCGAAAGTATGACAATCTTAACTCTCCAAAAGCCCGGTACACATTCTCTAAGAGTCCGGTGGATCTCATTCAAAATTCTGGGAATCTTTCTCCAAAAAGCTGTGGACTATCTCTAAAAAACAAGTAGCTTACTCTCCGAAATTCCTATGGATTTTTGCCAAAGGTTTACCCCCAGAAGACCTGTGATTTTTTTTCAAAAAGTCCAGTGGATTTTCTCAAGACGGTAAAGTTTTGGAAGAAGTACGGTTTACGATTTCCAAATGTAATGATGATTTTTTCCAAAAGTCTGGTGCAGTGATTTCATAAGTTCGTTGAACTTTTTTATAGATCAAGAGCATTTATTTGTGACCGATTGATAGGTTTTTTCAAATATCTAGTAGACTTTCTCCAAATATATGTTAGAGTTCACCAAAAAACACACAGTACATTCTTCTGGTACAATTATTCAAAGAGTCCAGGGCTGTTTTCACCAAAAGTCCGATGGATTTTTTTTGTCTCGATGGACTTCTTTCAAAAGTACGGTGGACTTTCTCCAAATGTCCGGTGAGTAATCATCAAAAGTCCGCTGATATTAACTAAAAATCCAATGGACCATTTTCAAAAGCCCGGTGAACATTTTTCAAACATCCGGTGACATTGGGTTTCTCCGAAATTCTGGTGGACTTTTTTCCGATACTCCGGTAAACTTTCTGGTGGATTCAAGCCAAAATGTCGGTTCAAAGGTAGTTCGGAAGTTAACTGTACTTCCTACAGAAGTCCGGTAGGATTGCTCCCAAACTCCTGTGATATTTTGAAAAAGAACAGAAAAATCGGTGGAATGTTAATATAGTTCGGTGGACTATCTTAAAAGTCGCGGTAGCTTTCTCCTGATGTTTGGCGGAATGCAAAAAAAGGTCCGATGGGCTTTGTCCAAATATTCAAAGATCTTTTGACAACAGTCCGACGCTCTTTCTACAGAAATTCAGAGACCTCGTTCAAATAGGACTTTCAGCAAAATTACGGGGGACTTTTCCGATTGAATGGTAATTTTTTTCCGATTCTCTGGAGGACTTTTCTTCAAAAGTCCGGTAAAGTTTTTTGAAAAGTGGGACGGACTTTTTCGCAAGTCGGGTGGGTCTTTCATCGAAAGTTCACTGAACCATCTTTGAAAATCCGAAGAAGTTTTCCGAAAGTCTGGTCTAGACTCTTTCCAAAAGCTACGCTTGCTTCGAAATTCCGATGAACCTTCTCCAACAGTCTGGGAGTCTCTCTCAAAAAATCCGGTGTCCTGTCTCTAAAACCGACAATGTTTATCCCGTTAGGGAGCCTTAGTCTCAACACTTCATCACAGATTGTGTTCCAAAGCACCGGCCCAGGATAGAACTCTTGAGGTGATTTGAGCACATTCCCAACGCAGTTCTGTGTTGTAAACCAGTACGTTATTCTGGACGTAGTTCCCCGGAACACTGTTCAGGTATCCAAGAACCCGGGCGCGGTGAAGCGAGTTGGCAATAGCCTCCCGACTGGAACTATTGAACGCGTTTCTCATGACAAGAGCGCCCACTTCACAGTAGCGGAATTCTCGCTTTTTACGCTGGAGTACTATCTCGACTGACTTGGTGACAGACAAGATTGGAAGTCATCCACCGTTCACTTGCCTTTTCGGAAGCCAAACTGGTTATTTGAAAGGCCGCGTGTACCTTCCGTGTACTTCTACAGCACTTTATCTGCGGTTTCCAACAGGCATATCGATCGATACACCGATGGATCGCCTTATGACTTACCTGTCTTTGATAGTAGTACGAGATTCTGTCACTTCCAGGAATCTGAAGAAACACCCTCGTCCAGACATCTTTGCATTACCACCCTGGACATCACGGGGGCCGGCAAAAAAACCGTCTTGATGGCCAGGTTCGTGATACCTTCGGAACCAGGCACCTTGTTCAACTTGACAATGAGTTCGTCATTCGTAATCGTCGCCTCGCCTCCGTCTTTTCTGTAAAATTTCGAAGAACTTTTTTCAAAAGTCTGGTGGACTTTTTCCAAAAAAGTGGTGGACTTTATCCAAATTTTGGTGGCGTTTTTTCATGAGGCTGGTGGACTTATTCCAAGAGTCGAGTGGACTTTTTTTTAAAAACCCGATGAACTTTTTCTAAATCCATGGTGGGCTTTTTCCAATTGTCTTATGATTTTTTTCCAAAAGTCGGTAGAGTTTTTCAGAAAAGTCTGGCAAACGTTTTCCAAGAGTTAGGTGAGTTTTCCTATATGTCTGATGGTCTTTTTTCCAAAGTGTGGGTGACAATTTCCAGACGTGTTATGGAATTGTTTGAACATGTTTGGTGGGCTTTTCCTAGAATTCCAGTAAACATTTTCAACCAATACAGTGGGCTTTTCCAAAAAATTGGTGGGCTTTTTTGAAACGTCTGGTGTACTTTCTCCAAAAATCTGATCTCTTTCACTGAAAGTCTTGTGAACTTCTTTTAGAAATTAGGTGGACGTATTCCAAAACCTTGGTGAAATTCTTCCAAATGTCTAGTGGCCTTTTTCTAAAGTTGGCAGACTGTTTCTGACATAACGATGATCTTTTTCCGAAAAGTATGGCAAACTATTTTTGTGGGCTTGCTGGATTTTTTTGGTGGTGGAATCTGCAATCTGGTGCACCTTTTCAGAAAAGTTGTGTGGACTTCTTTCAAAAGCCCGGTAGACTTTCGCGAACTTTTTCCAAATGTTCAGCATTCTGTGGATTTTTCTTCAAAAAACCAGTGGACTTTTGCCAAAGTTCTGCTGGTTGTCCTCCAAAAGTTTTGTGATTTTCATTAAAATTCTCGGGAAAATCGATTTCCACATCACCGGTGAACTTTTTCCCAAAAGTCTGGCGGTCTTTTTCCAAGAATCTGGTGTACTTTTTTAAAAAGTCTGGTGGACCTTTATCAAAACTCTGATGGACTTTTTCCAAATATCTGGTGGTTTTTTTTTTTTTCAAAACGTCTGGTGTACCTTTTGCAAATGTGTTGTGGACTTTATACAAAAGTTTGGTGGTATTTTTTTCTAAAAGTCATATGAATTATCTTCAAAAGTTTGCGTTTCTCTAAATCCACGGTTCCTTTTCTAAAAAGTTCTGGCCTTTCCTTAAAATATGGTGGGAATGCGCCAAAAATCGAATGATTGTTTTCGAAAACCTTCAGGGGGCTTTTTGGTTATAGAACGATGGTTTAAAAAAACGGTTTAAAAAGTGTAATGTACTTTATCGAAAGTCTGATGAGCTTAACTCTTTCTGTTAACCCGGTACATTGTCTATAAGGTTCCAGTGAATCTTCGAGAATTTTCTCTAAAAAAAAACAGTGGACTGTCACTTAAAAGCCAGTGAGTTTTCTTCAGTAAGTTTGGTTTAAAAGCTCTTTGTATTTTTTTAAGTCCGGTGGATGTTTTCAAATGGTTTTTCAAAATTCTAGTGGAGTATCCTAGAAAGTGTGACCTGTAACTAGAAATGAGAAGAAAAAATAGTATTTTCCAAATATAAAATACTAATTGTTCTTCTCATTTCTAGTTCTAGTGGACTAGTTGCCCAAAGTCTAGTGTACTTTTTTCAAATGTTAGGTGGAATTTTTCCAAAAGTCTGGTGGACTTTTCTAAAGTATGGTGAGCATTTTACAAAAGTGTGGTGGACTTATTCCTTCATATTATGGTGGCCTTTTATGAAATGGCTGGTGGACTTTTCCCAGATGTCTTGTGGATTTTTTCCCAATAGTCTGGTGGACTTATTTCAGAACCTCCATGGACTTTTTTTTAAGTTTGACGATTTTTTTTCGTATATCGTGTAGTTTTTATCCAAAGTCCAAAGTCTTTCTTCAAAACTCCGGCGATTTAAAAAATAAATTCCGTGGACTTTTCCGAAAGTATGACAATCTTAACTCTCCAAAAGCCCGGTACACATTCTCTAAGAGTCCGGTGGATCTCATTCAAAATTCTGGGAATCTTTCTCCAAAAAGCTGTGGACTATCTCTAAAAAAACAAGTAGCTTACTCTCCGAAATTCCTATGGATTTTTGCCAAAGGTTTACCCCCAGAAGACCTGTGATTTTTTTTTTCAAAAAGTCCAGTGGATTTTCTCAAGACGGTAAAGTTTTGGAAGAAGTACGGTTTACGATTTCCAAATGTAATGATGATTTTTTCCAAAAGTCTGGTGCAGTGATTTCATAAGTTCGTTGAACTTTTTTTATAGATCAAGAGCATTTGTTTGTAACCATTTGATAGGCTTTTCATATATCTAGTAGACTTTCTCCAAATATAGGTTGGAGCTTACCCAAAAACTCAGTGTACTTTCTTCTGGTACAATTATTCAAAGAGTCCAGGGCTGTTTTCACCAAAAGTCCGATGGATTTTTTTTTTGACTCAATGGACTTCTTTCAAAAATACGGTGGACTTTCTCCAAAAGTCCGGTGAGTAATCATCAAAAGTCCGCTGATATTCACTAAAAATCCAATGGACCATTTTCAAAAGCCCGGTGAACATTTTTCAAACATCCGGTGACATTGGGTTTCTCCGAAATTCTGGTGGACTTTTTTTCCGATGGTTCAGTAAACTTTCTGGTGGATTTAAGCCAAAATGTCGGTTCAAAGGTAGTTCGGAAGTTAACTGTACTTCCTACAGAAGTCCGGTAGGATTGCTCCCAAACTCCTGTGATATTTTGAAAAAAGAACAGAAAAAATCGGTGGAATGTTAATATAGTTCGGTGGACTATCTTAAAAGTCGCGGTAGCTTTCTCCTGATGTTTGGCGGAATGCAAAAAAAAAGGTCCGATGGGCTTTGTCCAAATATTCAAAGATCTTTTGACAACAGTCCGACGCTCTTTCTACAGAAATTCAGAGACCTCGTTCAAATAGGACTTTCAGCAAAATTACGGGGGACTTTTCCGATTGAATGGTAATTTTTTTCCGATTCTCTGGAGGACTTTTCTTCAAAAGTCCGGTAAAGTTTTTTGAAAAGTGGGACGGACTTTTTTGAAGTCGGGTGGGTTTTCATCGAAAGTTCACTGAACCATCTTTGAAAATCCGAAGAAGTTTTCCGAAAGTCTGGTCTAGACTCTTTCCAAAAGCTACGCTTGCTTCGAAATTCCGATGAACCTTCTCCAACAGTCTGGGAGTCTCTCTCAAAAAATCCGGTGTCCTGTCTCTAAAAGTTTGTTCAACATTCTCTTCAAAACTAAAATGGACTGGACGCTGAAAATCAGCATAATGAAAAAAAGTTTGATAGACTTTCGCCAAAGATCTGATGGATTACCCCCAAAATTCCAGTGGTTTTTTCTTTCAAAAAGTCATGTGGACTTTTTCCAAACGTTTTTGGACGTTTTCGGAGAATGTTCAGTTTACTTTTTCCAAATTTGGAGAATGTCAAGTTTTTGGAGAATATTCAGTCTACTTCTTATAAATTTTCAGTGGAGTTTTTTCAAAATGTCTGGTAGACTTGTTCCAAAAGTTCTCTGGATTTTATGCAAAAGTCTGAAGGATGTTTTAAATTTGGTCTAAATGTCCGGTGGAGTTTCTTCCGGTAGATTTTCTGCAAAAATACTTTAATATTCTTCTGGTGGACTTTTTTCTAGCGTCCGGTGGTTTCTCCAAAAAATTGGACAATTTTTTTTCTAAAATCCCGATTGACTTCCACAAAAAGTACGGTGGATAATCTTCAAAAGTCTGGTGAATTTACGCAAAGATCCAAGCCTCTTCGGACCGTTCTCCTTTAACGACAGAGTTCTTTAAGCGGTGTTTGAACTTTCTTGACGATTTTTTTTTCCAAAAGTCGGTGGAATTTCTCCAGAATTTCTCCGAACTTTTTACAAAAGTTCAGTTGGTTTTCTCTAAAACACTAAAGTCAGGTACCTTTCTCGAAATGTTCGATGGATTTAAAAAAAAGAAGACAGATTTTGTTAAAAAAAAAATCAGAGATTTTCCGAAAGTCTGATTTACTAACTTCAGAAGTTCAGTGAACTCAAATTTACGGGGGGATTTTTTGAAATGTCGAGTGGAAGTTCTCACTGGAAGTAAAAGATTAAAAAATCTTTTAAAGTCATGTGGATTTTATCAGCACCAGTCCTGTAGATTTCCTTCAAACATCGAGCGATTTTTTCAGTCCAAAAGGCTTGTGAAAAAAAATCTCTGGAAGTTTGTAGGCAATCTACAAGACTGTTGCAGACAAAATTCACATGCCTTCTCGAGAAAATTTGAAATATTTTTAAGCCGTTCCACCGGACCTTTTTAGGGAACGTCCTACGACTTTATAAAGCACATATGTTTATTTCTATTAGACTTATTTTGAAGTAAAAACAATACAGATAGGCTTTAGCATTAGCATTGACGTTTGCACTCATCGAGGATGGAGCTACGATGAGGAATAATTCGCATGCCACCATGAAACGAAACCAGTTGCTGATACGATTCTTCGATTTGATATCTACCTTAAGAAGACAAGGGGAACCCTCGTAGCCTTCAGTATATATCAAAGGAAAAAGGAATAGTTGGAGAGAATAGTTAAACAGAATGCCCTGTTTGGTGTACAGAACAAAAATTTATTCTAAAAAGGTCGTTGGGAGCATCTAGTCTAAGAAGGTGATGTGATGCTCCATTTCTCTTCAAACGGTTGGAACTTTAGCATTAAATATAGTCCTAGTTCCCTATGGCTTATGTTTATAGCGCCATTACTCGCTCTCTGAAAAGAGAAAAATGTCTGAAAATATAAGAACGGGTGGCGAAAGAGAATTTGTCAGCTTTCTTGGATGGCAGCAACAACATTGCGTTCCTTTAATATACAACTTTATGTGTCACTGTTTATTTCTTGTTACCGTTATATGAATTATCAACAACGCAACCAGTTTCCTGCTCCAAGCGATCAGTTCAGGAAGTAACCGCCCAAACACAATGAGAATAGAAACGAAACTCCCAACGGAAAGTTTGACAGTTGTTGTAAATGACTTCGAAATGTATAATTAGAATCGGCTTGGATGTAGCCTGTTTTCCTTCCGACAAGCAGGCTTGCTTAGATCGGGTTCAGTTTCCGTTATCATTGTGTTCAGACCGTAAGATACATACCTACTTTCGAGTAAAGCAGTCGTTCATTCGACCTTGCCCTATTTCCTCGATACGGTCCATTTGCCAACGACCGGAAACAAGAACTGAAGATGAATGCCGTCGAGCCTACGGAGTTCAATGTTGGAGATTCCTGACTATTGCACGACGAGCGGTTGGAGGGTTTTTTTCGTGGTGTTTCAAATCGACGAGAAGGATGACAAAAGGAAGTCAGCTTTTCTATTGACGGCGGTTTCCATGGAAGTCTACCAAATAATCCAGAATTTTCGTATCCAATTCTTCTTGAAAATAAACAGCAATGCTGCGTGATTAGTTGAAACAGCGATTTACCCCAACGCTGTTTTTTTTCCGACAGCGGACACAGTTCTTCGATGTAAGACTAGGTGAAGGCAAATCGATTGTGGAGAAGTGTACCCGGTTGAATAAACTGGCGGCAATTTGTGAGTTCGGTTATCAGTTAAACCCACGGTTTCTGAACATGTTTGTGGCCGATCTACGACGACGACTGATTCTCGAACTTCTCTGTGAAGAGGAGCCTACAGGGTGTCCCACATTAAATTGCATCACGGAAAAAACGCTGTAGAAAATTAATGTAACCCATTTGTAAGCTTTTGACATATTTATTTCATTCAATTTCAATACTATAACCGTACGCTCGAACCTTATGCTCAACTCTACTCATTAGGTTCTGTACAATATCTGGCTGCAGCTTCTTCTGTACGGAAAACCACTGTTTTTCCATTCCTCAGTTTTGACCTCTTTGGGATGCTTCCGTAGTGTCCGCTTCATAATAGCCCAGTATTTCTTGATGAGCCTTAGTTCCGGTGCATTGGAGGGGGGGGGTGTTCAACCGTTGGCTTCGTACCACTCGATGACAACATTTGAATAGTGGCACGAAGCTAGATCCAATAAGAAGATCGTAAGACCCTAGTGTTCAACAGACAGAGGAAGCAGACGCTTCTGTAGACACTCCTTGAGGTTAATCTCTCTGTTATAGTCCCGGTAGTCACGAACGGCTCACTCCGTTTGCCACATGAGCAGATGGCTTACCAAATTATGTATTTCTTGGCAAAACTAGAAAGTTTCTGCTTCCTTACTTCCTCCGGAACATCAAACTTGTGCTGGGCGGTGAAAAATAGTAGTTGCCGGAAGCTGCTGGAAGTCCGCCTTGACGTAAGTCTCATCATCCATGATGAGACAACGAGGCTTCCGAGCCCGTGACTTTCCCACCGTATTTTGCCGATCGTCACGATTTAGAGCCTTCTGCATTTTGTACGTATGCAGTCCCTCCCGATCCTTGGATCTCTGAACGAAAGACTGCGACAGATTCAACTTTTTAATCACATCCCAGCCCGAATCATTGGGATTCCTTTTAAACACTTTCACAACGCGCTTGTGATCCGGATCACTAATAGAACATCCATTCAGACCGCATATCTGCTTCCATTCGATCCTCAGAGTTACGTTCAATCACACGACTCATCGGTGAATGCACGCTTCCGAGGTGGTTTCTGATATCCCGATGAGAGAGTTGAGGATTTTCCAGGTGCATGCGCAAGATCAATTTACGACGTAGCTTTTCGGGTGACGCCATTTTTCCATTTATTTTAAAAACTGACAGCGATAAAAATCCAACAAAAAAAACAACACTCTAAACTATCTCTACCCAACTTTTCAAGAGAAAATACCCAATGAATAATTTTCGACAGCATTTTTTCTCTGATGCAATTTGATGGGGGACACCCTTTAATCATGTTAGTTGGAAGCAGTGTCACGTTTCAGAGCCCCAAAAGTGATAAAATTTAAGATTTTGATTCCATTTTTTATTCAGATTGATCTCGATATCCCTAAAGAGACCAATTGTTCTGACTATTTCAAAACATCTATGAAACTCTTCAAAAACACTCTTTTTCTCATTACATTGAACCAAGAGTTCCAAAAGTTAGAGTAATTTGCTTGCGGTGCAATATTGCCGTGGACACCCTTTACAGAGAGTTCATCAATCATACAAGTTTATTTATTGTCCAAAAACAAAGGATAGATATTCATTAGGCAATAGTTACCCGACAATAACCCACGGCTGACAATCGGATACAATTTCTCCCCGGATCTTATGGTAAAAACATAAACTTCATGGTCACCGCCTCGGAAAAATGAAAAGCTTAACCACCGAAAGTGTGCATTTCAATTTTCCTCTTCTCTTTCGCTTCTTCCTACCTGATAAAATTCGTTATCTCCTACGTACGTTTGCACTTTCATTCGATCCCCTCCACCCCTCTCCCATTCATCACCCCCACCCCAATGCCACTCCAACAAGGCCACAACAAACAGTAATCAAAATCTGGACCAAATCGATCATTCGAACATTAATTCCATTATCGGCCGGCTTCTCTCTCTTCGCCTTTATTTTTCGATTTGGAAATTTCCCCCTCGCCGAACAGTCTGGCTGGATCCGTCGTCCGATGGATGATTCGGTAAATGAAAATCTTCCAACTCATTTAGTTTCCTATGTTTGCTTCTTCTTTTTCTCCCCCTGCATAGATATTTGGTACGTGGCGTGCGGCGTGTGCGGCGTCGCTGCGCTGTGGACTTCCGATTTCTACCTGACACTGCTGGTGATCGTGGTTTTCCTCGCCGTTGGCTGCTGCGGATCGGTGCTCAGCGCCATATCGGTTGATCTATTTCCAACTAATTATCGGTGAGTGTTGTACACACATACATACATATACGAGCGCACTGCATTTTCGAACGTCATCCGACCATCATCCATTACGATCATAAAGAAGTCACTAAGCCAAGCCGGGAGGGATGCGTCGTTCAATCGGGGTGCAGAATCGGTTCGGTTTGATTTGCCGACCGGGACCGGAGGAAAAACACTAAACGATATCAGATTTGTACGCGTTTGCTCTTATTGGCGCAGGAGATTGACGCTTTCTGCGGGAGAAAGCGAGGCGGCGCCTTCGTCGCCGCGGTTCGTAGTACATACGGTATTGAGGGGAGTTTGAAAAGCGCCGAAACCAAGCCAGCTAGCGAGGATGATCCACCGGGCGCGGGCTAATGTGGAAAATTAGATCCGAATGCGCAAATGGGCGGTTGTCTGTGGGCTGATATGGGTAAGTGAATTGGGAGACCCGAAAAATTAGAAATCAACATCAGCCAACATCAGGTTTTTGAACTGCTTGAGAGGCTGATGATCGTATTCAATACGGAGGCATCGAAATTGGCAGGAAGGTTGTTAAACTGAAAATGATACTTTGTTCCGTGAAACAGATTCGTTCGTTAGATGCATGAAATCATTCCTTGTTTTCTTTTTTCAATTTATTAAGAAGGTTTTTTTTAATTCGCGCAGACAACCAGTAGGCCTTGTTTAGTACTTGTAGAGTGTTGCTTAAATTGTTTCTTCTAATGGCTCAAAGTAAGAGATTCGTAAAAGCTGTCATTCAGAGACAATCGTGCATCGACAAAATCTGAGCAAATCAATCTCCAACAAAATAAACACCCTTGCCAAATCTTCGATGGTCCCAAACGTGGTAACAATCGAAGACAAAGCACAGACAAACAGACATAACTCTCGCAGTTTCTTCATCGATCACGAATTGAACGGTCAATTCGAATATTTCTTAGTTGATAGTATCGCCACAGGTGACCCACGTTTGACGTTAGCACACTACCGCCATCTGTTCAGTTTTATTACCTACTAGCTGAACGCTGCTACGCTTGCAACTAAAAGAATAAAAATTTAATAAAACTGGCACGTTTATGGTTGTTTTATGGAATGACTTTTTTTTTGACTAAGCAGAGGCATAAACTTCTTTCAGAACATGCTTCTTACCCGAGTAATACACGTTTTGTGTTTTAATAACCTGGATATTGTAACTGATTATCGACTGTGACTTGGTAGTACTAAGATTATTTCTTTGGCTTTCAGTCATTGTGAGTAATGAAAACAGGTGATTTTCTATTTTTCGACGTTTCGGCGTATTATATTTCGCCTTTTTCTAGGGATTATAGATTTCTGTTTTGGACAACTGTCTGTTAACCGAACACAAAACAAAAATCTATAATCCCTAAAAAATACGCCGAAACGTCGGAAAATTAAAAATCATCTGTTTTCTTCACCAACAAAGACTGAAATCCAAAGAAATAAACTAAGCAACCTTGATAATATTCATATTTGGTAGAAATTTGTGTTTCATTTGTATGGGAGCCCTTCCTTCCGAGGGGGGAGGTTTCGCAAACAACCATACATCATTGCCTTCAAAAACCCCCCATATGCCAAATTTGGTTCCATTTGCTTGAACAGTTCGCGAGTTATGCAAAAATGTGTGTCTCATTTGTATGAGAGCCCCCTTTCTGAGAGAGAGAGAGAGAGAGAGAGAGAAGGGGTCTCAAACAATCATAAGAACCTTCCCCAAACCCAAAAACCCCTGGATACACATTTTCACGCTGATCGGTTTAGAACTTCCCGAGTTTATAAGGGTCAGACAGACAGTCAGACAGAAATTCATTTATATGTATACTAGCTGAACCCGATGCGAGCCTTGCAACGCATGCAACTAAATGAATGAAAAATTAATAAAACTGGCGCGTTTATGTTTCTGAATGAATCTGGTTAACACATTTTCGTTTGCTTGTGTGGGTTATTTATGCAAAAAAAGGTTTGTGTTATTCTTTCAACCCTTGGACCAGTTGTTTCTACCGTTTCTGCGTAGAAATATTTCAAAGACAAACGGATCCGTATCCTGTCAGTTTGTACGTCATTTTCTATAGCATAACCTAAGATTAACTTCTTGTGCATAATGTAGCACTGAGAGTAACTCAACCAATTCTTGACTTAAAAGGGGTTCAAACTTCTATCAGAATATGCTTCTTACCCGAGAAATACACATTTTGTGTGTGGATAATTCTCATGTTTCGTTCAAATGTCTGTATCATTGGTTTGAGAGTCCTCCTTTCCCCTCTCCAGAGGGAAGGAGTCTCGAACCAACAAAGAAAAAAAATCCTGCCCAAAAACCCCAACATGCCAAAGTTGGTTCCATTTGACGAACTCAAATTCCAAGAATTCGTGTCTCATTTTCATGAGAGCCCACCCCTTCCAGAGAGGGAGGAGTCTCAAACCTCCATAAAAACATTTCTTGGTTCCGAAAACCCCACATCCCAAATTTGGTTCCATTTGCTTGAATAGTTCTTGAGTTATGCAGAAATTGGTGTTTCATTGGTGTGGGAGCACCCCTTCCAGATGCGGGAGGGTCTCGAACCATCATAAGAACCTTCCCCAACTTCAAAAATCCCTGCATAAAATAAGTCATACCTGTTGGGATAATTCTCATGTTTTGCTCAAATTCGTGTTTCATATGTTTGAGAGCCCCTTCATCCAAAGATGAGGGGGTCGCAAACTATCGTAGAAACATTTCTTGCCGACAAAAACCTCCACATGCCATATTTGGTTCCGTTTGATCGATTAGTTCTTGAGTAATGCAGAAAATAGTTTTTAATTGGATAGGAGCCCCCCTTTCTAAAGGCAGGAGGGGTGTCAAACTATCATAAGATCCTTTCCCGGACCCAAGAACACCTGCATATAAATTTGCATAGAGGTATGGATAGTTCTCATGTTTGGTTTAAATTTGTGTTTCGTATGTATGGGAGTCCCCCTTTCCAGAGTAAGGAGAGGTCTCAAAAAACTATAAAAACATTTCTTGCCTTCAAAAACTCGTCCATGCCCAATTTCGTTTCATTTGCAAAAGAGCCCCCCTTTCTAGATGCGGGAGGGGTCTTGAATTATCATAAGATGCTTTTCCGGACCCAAAAACCACTGAATACAAATTTGCAAAGCAGTAGGCATAGTTCTCATGTTTGGTTGAAATTTGTGTTTCATTTGTATAAGAGCCCCCCTTTTTAGAGGGAGGCGGGGCTTTGAACCACCATAAAAACATTTAATGCCAAAAACTCGTCCATCCCAAATTTGGTTCCATTTGCTTGATTAGTTCCCGAGTAAAGCAGAAATTTGTGTTTCATTTGTATTGAAGCCCCTCCTACTCCCTTCCAGAAGGCGAAGGAGTCCAAACAACCTTAGAAACATTTATCTTCTTCAGATACCTCCACATACCAAATTTGGTTCCATTTGCTTTATTAGTTCTCGAGTTATGCAGAAATTTGTGTTCTATTTGTTTGAGAGCCCAACCCCTCTCCCCCTTACTCCTCATATGACGGAAGAGTCTCAAATCACCATAGAAACATTTCTCTCCTTCAAAAACTTCCACATGCCAAATTTGGTTCCATTTCCCTGATTAATTCTCGAGTTATGCAAGGATTTGCGTTTCATTTGTATGGGATCTCCCTTTTCAGAAAAAGGAGGAGTCTCAAATCAACATAGAACCATTTTTTGTCTTAAAAAACCACTACATACTAAATTTCGTTCCATTTGCTTGATTAGTTCCCGAGTCATGCTGAATATTGTATTTCATTTGTATCGGAGCCCCCCCCCCCCCCCACTTTAGAATGAGGAGGGGTCTCAAACCAACATAGGAACATTTTTTCGTTCCGTTTGCTTGATTAGTTCTCGAGTCATGCAGAATATTGTATTTCATTTGTATGGGAGCCCCCCTTTTAGGACGGGGAGGGTTCTCAAGCTACCATAGAAATCTTTCTCGCCTTCAAAAACTCACACATGCTTAATTTGGTTTCTTTTGGGAGCGTTTCTTTCTTCACTTTTGGGAGTGTTTCATTTGTATGGGAGCCCCCCTTTCCAGTGAAGGGAGGGGTCTCAAACCATCATAAGAACCTTCTCCGGCCCCATAAACCTCTGCATACAAAATTTCACGCCGATCGGTTCAGTAGTTTTCGAGTCTATTAGGGTCAGACAGACAGAAATCCATTTTTATACATATAGATGGAAATCCTACATCCAACAACCCCCATATGTCAAATGTGGTTTCACTTTCTGGCTTAGTTGTTGAGTTATGCAGAAATTTGTTTTTAATTTGTAAAGGAGTGCCCCCCCCCCCCTCCCTTCAAAAGGGGTGGAGCCTTGAGCTGCCATAGAAACATTTTTTGCCTCCAAAAATCTCAACATGGCAAATTTGCTTACATTTGTTTCATTGCCTCTTGAGTTATGCTGAAAGTTGTGTTTCATTTGTATGGGAGTCTCCCCTTTCGGGAAGCGGAGGGAGCTCAAACCCCCATAGAAATATTTCTCCACTTCAAAAACCTCAACTTGCCAAATTTGGTACCATTTGCTTGATTTGTTCTGGAGTTACGCAAAAAATTGTGTTTCATTTGTATGGGAGACCCCCTTTTTAGGAGGCGGAGGGGTCTCAAACCACAATAGAAACATTTATTGCTTTCAAAAACATCACCAAGGCAAATTTGGTTCCAGTAACTTGATAAGTTCTCGAGTTATTCATAAATTTGTGTTTCATTTGTATATGAGCCCTCCTTCAAGGGAGGGGAGGGGTCTCGAGTCACCTGAGAAACATTTCTTGCATTCAAAAACCTCTACCTGACAAATTTGGTCCCATTTACTTGATTAGTTCTGGAGTTATGCAGAAACTTGGGTTTTATTTTGTATGGGACCCACCCCCTCTTCCCCAACAGAGAGAAGAGGGGTCTAGAACTACCGTAGAAACATTTATTGCCTTCAAAATCCCCACATGCCAAATTTGGTTTCATTTGCTTAGTTAGTTCTCGAGTTATGCAGAAATTTTCGTATCATTTGTATGGAAGCCCCCCTTCTAGAAAGAGGAGGGGTCTCGAAGCACCATAAAAGCATATCTTACTTCTATAAAACTTCACATGTGAAATTTGGTTCCATTTGCTTGATTAGTTCTTGACTTATGCAGAATCTTCAGTTTCATTTGTATGGGAGCCTCCCTTTCCTGAGAAGGGAGGGGTCTCAAACCACCATAAAACATTGCTTCTAAAAACTCTGATATGCTAAATTTGGTTTCCTTCGCTTGTTTAGTTCTTGAGTTATGCAGATATGTGTGTTTCATTTGTATGGGAGCCCTCTCTTTTAAAGAAGGGAGGGGTTTCAAATCACCATAGAAACTTTTTTTGCTTCCAAAAACTCTCACATGCGAAATTTGGTTTTTTTGCTTGATTAGTTCTCGAGTAATGCAAAAATATGTGTTCAATTTGTATGAGAGACCCCCTTTTCAGAGAAGGGAGGGGTCTTTAACTATCATAAGAACCTTTCCCGGCCCCAAAAATCTCTGCATACAAAATTTCACAAATTTGCACGAAAATTCATGATTTGGCAGGGCATTTGCAGCTGTGGCAAATAATCGAAAGTTTTCGTTACAAATAAGACAATGACGTCGGAACTATACCAAAAAGAGTGTCTCCAAAAACGAATTTTGCCGTTCATTCGATCCCACGACCATCCCGTAATGTTTTGGCCAGATTTGGCAAGCTGTCATTACAGCAAAGTCGTTCAAGAATGGTATGCAGAGAAAGGGGTTCAGGTTGTTCCGGAAAACCTTAACCCACCAAACTGCCCCCAGTTCCGCCCTATTGAGAAATACTGGGCAATCATGAAGAGGAGACTCAAGGCAAAGGGAAAGGTTGTCAAACACATCAATCAGATGAAGACCTGGTGGAATAAGAAAGCTAAAACGATGGACGAAGAAGATGTGCGCCACCTAATGAGCCGTGTTACAGGAAAAATTCGAGAATTCCTTCGAAACCGTGACGAATAATTTTATCCGTATTTTTTCTTAAAAGTATGAAGAAAACTCTACATTTGTATAAAAAGAGATCTTGAATTCAATAATAAATAACTGAAATAAAGGCAATTGTTTTTGTTCCAATTCTATCTGAAGCAAGCTTAATTTTAATTCATATTGGAAACCAGTAGGCCTTGTTTTGAACTGTAAAGCCCGATTCAAAGTAAATTTGGACACATTCAAGTGATCATAACTCCAGAATTAAACAACATACATGTTTGATCAAAACGTGATTCAAACAAAAGGGTGTTTATTCGGCTTTCAAACGATGTATATCAAGTTATTACATTTCACCGTTTCGAAAGAACTGTCGCACTTTACTTGTGATCAATGCCATCATGATTTGCACAGTCGCTGGTGACACTGTACCGGCGAACTTATTCCACTTTGAACGCATTTGTTGTGCATTTGTCACTTCTTTATCGCATCCTCGAAGTTTTCACTTGACAATTGCCCAATATGTTTCGATCGGTCTGAACTCAGGGCAATTCGGAGGATTAATCTCTTTGGCAACGCAATTGACATAGTTTGCAGCATACCATTCTAGTACCTCCTTAGAGTAGTGGCAGCTGGATAGAACCGGCCAAAACATAACGTTGGTCTTGTGTTGCCGAAAAAAGGGTAAAATCCGCTTTTTCAGACTTTCTTTAATGTAAACCTTCGACGTCATTGTGTGAGATGTGATGAAAACCATGGTTTGAAGGCCACAGCTTCAGATTCCTAGCCAAATCATAAGTTTCCGAGCAAACTTATTAGCAAAAACAAATTTACAGCTAGAAGGGACATACCCACAACCAGTTTCAGGTAAAATGTTTGGTTGTCTTCACGAATCGTCGTTGCATGGTCCTATTCAACACCGAGGTCCGTCAACAGTTGCCTCAGCCAAACCACCTACCGGCAGGCCTCGCTGAGGGCAACATACTCCGCATCCATCGACGAAATGGTTCCTTCGCAAAACATGAAGGCAAATCCCGATGTCGACCTGCGGCTAGTCAAGTCACCGGCCCAGTCGGCGTCCGAAAAGCCCAGCAACTCGTGACTTTCACCACCCAAACGTAGACTACAGCTTATCGTTCCTTTCAGATACCGCATCACTCTTTTCGCCGCCACCCAGTCCTGCTCCGTGAGTGCAGCTAATTTCCGAGAACGGCCGCGCTGTTGGCGATATCAGCTACCACGGACAAATACAAAAGACTTCCGACGACACTTCTATATTTGGTAGCATCCTCCAGCAACTCGCTGTTATCGTCCGCTTTGACGTAGTCCGGATCCATCGGCGTCTTGATCTGCTTTGCTTCGCTCATACCATGTTCTTCGTGTAGGCGGTTGATGTAGGCCTGCAGCCGGATTGCGTACACATCCTTTTCGCGACGAATTTCCATACCGAGCAAGTGGCGAACATCCCCGAGGCAGGTAACCTCGAATTCCTTCTTCAATTCATCCGTTATCGTGTCTAATTCACCAGAGCATGCCGACGCAACAAGCATGTCGTCAACGTATACGAGTAAGAACACCTTGGTACCACCACAATCCCGCACATATAGGCAAGGGTTAGCCGTTGATTGCTTGAACTGCAGCTTGGTCAGCACACTGTGTAGCCGCTTGTGCCAACATAGCGCCGATTGGCGCAACCCGTTAATGCTCCTGTTGAACTTGCAGACATTTTCTTCCTTCCCTGGTACTGCGAACCCTGGTGGCTGGCACATGTAGAACACGTCCTCGCAATCTTCACCCATCGTCTGGGAAAAAAACCTGGGCGACGAATCACGCCTTATGCTTCACGATATTGCCTTACTCTTCCCTCTTCAACTTGTAGACCCATCGTGATCCTATGACTTTCCGTCCTGTCGGTAATGAAACGAGTTCCCACTTCTGGTTGCGCTTGTGGGAGTCAAGCTCGTCCTCCATCGCTCTTCGCCATTCTTCGATTTCCAGCGCCTCCTGTACGTTGATCGGTTCCTCCGAAGCACATGCACAGCGTAACCGAGAACGAAGTCATCTTGCTTACGTGGTGCTACACCACGCGTCTGGCGCTGCCAACGACGAGCAGGTACCGCCTGGACAGGCTCTTCCTCGTCGACCTCTGCATCTGCTTCCGGGATAGGGTGTTTCTCATCTTCGAGCTTCAGTGGATCTGTCTCCTCCTCAGTGGTTTCTCTCTACATTCCGCTGGTGCCAGCCTTCAACGGAATATCGACCGACGATGTACCATTCCCCAGTTCGGCGAAACGTGCGTCGCGACTGAGGGTGATGAGATCAGTATCGCAATCCACAAACCTGTAGGCTTTATGGTCCATCAAATAACCTACGAAACGGAGTTTCTTCGACTTGCTGTCCATCTTTTCCCGCTTCTGATACGGCACGTGAACATAGGCCTCTGCAACGAAGACGCGCAGGTGCGACAGATCCAGCTTGCGTCCCCACCAAAGCTCGTAGGGAGTCGTTGGTACTATAGACACTCAAGTAATAGACCGGACAACGTGAGTCTGGCACAGTTGATGTATCCAAAACAACTGTCAAATCGTATGGAAAATGCGAGGAAATGTTCGTTTTGGATACAACATGGCGGCACGTTGTCCGGTCTATTACTTGAGTGTCTATAGTTGGTACACTTCTCGAAGGCAAACGATTTTGCAAATAGGTTACGATCAGCACCGCCTATCCCCAGAAGCTTTTCAGCTGATTGTTGCAAAACTCGCCCCCTCCGTCGGAACGAATAGCTCCAAGCCGAACATATTGTGCGTCTATCGAACGTAATCCATTATGATCTGTGCTGCCTCCGATTTGTGCTTCAATAAATAAGTCACCGTGAAGCGGCTATAGTCGTCAGGGGTTGTGGTTTTCATCGGCCCACGCAAATCGATATGTACGATGTCGAGAATTCGTTTGGATTTACGCTCCGTCACCGGAGGAAAGGCTGCCTAGCGGATTTGCCCTCGAGGCAACATTCACATACAAGGCGCATACCTCAGTCACCTACCTTGATGCTCGTTGCTAGGTTTTCTTTGAAGAGTCGCTCAGCCACTGCCCAGTCCCTGTGGCCGAATCTCCGGTGCCACTGGCGCTGGCAGTTCTCATGATGTTCACCAGCTGCAGCCTTGTTGGAAGTTTCCGCAGTGCGAAGGTGGTACAGACCACCGTAACGATAACCTGTTGCCACGACGTCTCCTCCTGCATTTGCAATCCGACAGCCTTCACCGTCGAAGCACACTGCAAGTTTCTTTTCCGCTAACTTGGCCACTGATATCAGGCTTGTCGACAGTCCCGGAACGAACTTCACACTCTTCATATCAATCTTCACCAGATTACCCGAACCGTCCACACTATTCATCACTTCACTGCCCTCTCCAACGATCTTCGTCTTTTGTCCGTCGGCGAGCATAATAAAACCGCCGGAGAGTTCACTCAGCGTGTCGAAAAATTCACGATTGTTGGTCATATGGGTAGAAGCCCCACCATCAATGACCCACGATGAGGAACGCACACTGTCACTGCCGGTAAAGGCCACACTTCTTCTTTCGCCTTGTTTTTCTTCTTTATCCGCACCTTCTGCCTTTGCGCCTTGAACTTTCGACAATCGCGCTGAAGATGACCCGGACGCTTGCAAAAGTGACACACGCGAGACTCTTTCAGTTTGTTGTTGACCGACCACATAGCTTTTTCCGATTTCGAGCCGGCACTAAATCCCTCGCGCTCAAAACATCGGTGATATTCGTCCGTCTGTTTGGATTTGACGATATCGAGCGAAATATCATCATCTTTACGACTGTCCAAAGCAGCAACAATGCCATCAAACGAGGGAGCATACATACTTTCGTATCCTTGTCCAGCTCCGTACTGGCGGCATCCAAACGGTCGAACAGTTCGTCTATCTCGCGTAAAGGTTCTTCCAAATTTCTGTGCTCGGGGAGGTTTACCGCGCACAACTTCATCAGAAGCGAAACCCGTATTTGTTGAAAGGAAGGACAATCACTGGGCAGTACTATCATAGACTAACTCTAAGACCAGTAGGTCCCGAACAAATACGGTTTTTTCTTGGCGCAGTCATCGGTCCCAAGCTTAATAATACGCCCCTAATAATGAACTCACACGAACACACTCTCAAATATTCTGTCAAAATAACACAGCAAATCAAAACATAGGCGCAAATATGTACAGCAAGGTGCTGGCTTCAAGGTGTACTTCGGACCAAGGGTTTCTACAACAGTGAACTAATTTCAAATTGCGAGTTGCATATTGATTGTTGGTTCTAATTGTCAATAATAGTCTTTGTTTAGTAGATTTGTGTTCTGTTGTTTGTTTATTTCTACGTTTTCTGCGACGTCTAATTTCCAGGGTGTACATGTAGTCCGTAATATTGTGATGTCATTCGTCGTTATGTCGTGATTTTCCGTGAAGATGTGTTCAGCGACTGTTGATTTGAAGTTATGTGAAGTAGACCGTAGATAGCTACTCGATTTCCTCATCCGACGCGCCCAGCCAGGAGAGGCCAATCTCCTGGGAGAACTGAGCGAAGCTCGGATCGGCCAGCAGTGGCATATGGCCCAGCAGTTCGTGGATGCAGTCGGGTTCTGGTGTGTGGTATGGCGAGTTGATGTGTCGGACGTACTGGGTGCTCTGGAATATGCGGAACGCCAGCGAAGCGAGGAAGTCCCGAGCGGTGAGCAGACCTGCTGCCGGACGCAGTGTGAAACCGGTGTTCTTGCGGAGAAAGTCACTCATCTCCTGCAGCTGTGGGATACGCTCCTTGACGAAGATCTTTTCGTCCTCGAGCTTCTTGAACACGGCTACATACTCGTAGCAGGCATGTTTGGTCATGAGTTCCTTGACGCGGTTGAACACGGCCGACCAGGTCTTGTTCTCGGTTTCGGTGTAGTTGATGTGTGGGATTGGGTCTCCGTATTTGTAGGCGAAAGCGATTTCGGCGATTTCCTTCCTACGGGTACGGTAGACCTGATCGGCGAAACCGGACTGGTTCATGTCCAGATCTGGCTCGTACTTGATCATCAGGTGGTTGCAGTTGTCCAGCTCGGAGGCATGACTTGGGAACCATGGGGCCTTGACGTTGACGTTGTTCTCGGCCAGCAGGCTAACGCTCCCGAACGAGGTGGCTGACGCAGCGAACGGATCAACTGCAGCAGATTGGACCGGGCCATGTCGACCTTGATGAGGACGTCGAACATGACTCCTTCGCTGCGCGATTGACGTGGCTCCAGGTGCACCACTGCTCCGTGGTATGTTTCAACGGCCTTCAGGATACGTCACAGAGAGCCCATGCCGTCGCGTAGGTGAACCACGACGGCGGCACCGACCACCTCTTTCACGGCCTCGGGTGATTCGGAAGCGGCATTCTGCAGAACGACTTGTGCTTGCTGTTCTTCGGTCTGGTCGACGGTATCTTCCAAGCTGGGATCTTCGTTGCCCTTAGTGCGGGCCTCGTCCAATTCCGTTTGCTTGGTTTGCTTGACTACAATAGCCTCAAAGCGGGCATCATTAACTAGGGAACGGCGACACGATGAGTAACCATTCACGCGGTAGAATTCCTCCTGCAAGCACTTCATGGCTTTCTGTGGTGAGTGGCGCATCTCGATGGCTAGAACGAGAGCCTTTCTAAACTTGTTGTACATATTGAAAAAGTGTTTTTTTTTTCTGGTTCTTAAAAAAACAACAACTAACTAACAAATCGCACAGAAAGCAAGTGCTTATGAACGCGGAATTGGTCTAAGACCTACCAAAGGCACTATACACAAGAACCAGCTTTAATCCACGCACACACAACACAACAGCCAAAGAACTACGTCTTGTACCATTTTTTTACTTGCAACGAGTATAAATATTGCGTAGCCTGTTGGGAACTTGGGGGACTTTAACATTAACATAACATTTGACTATCGTAGGTTTTTATTGAATTTCCGCTAGAACGATCCATTAGTTTTTAATCTCTTTCACCTATGGGCGTCCATTATGACAGTTTGTTTATTTTTCACATATTGTTCTTTCTCAAGAGGATGTGCTCTGATTTAAAATCAAATGGTTCTAAGAGCGTTTTATGGCAGCATTTCCAAGATACATTAATCTTGAAGAAGAATGTCAGAAAACTTGTTCAAAGCTTTCATCAGACTTTATGAAAGTTGCAAAACGATGTCTTGAGAGGGGGATCAAGTATCTTATAAAATTACTTGTGAGATGGATTACACTTATAAATTATGTGGTTTTTTGGAGGTTTCTCCAAGTATTCTTAAATCACTCTTAAGAACTTTTGTATCAATCAAAACCACCTTACCATGGAAAATGTCCTGATAAAACCAAATAAACTCCATAATGCTTTGATAAAACTACCATAAAACATGAATAAAACCAATTTGCATTTGCATTGTCACTTAGCTTTCCACCATGAAAACGCACCAGCTCACTCGCCAGCAATCGCCACAGCAAAACTGTGCCAACTACGCTACGAATTGCTACCACCGTAGTCTACAGATTTGGCCCCATTGTTAACAAACATTAAAAAAAATGGCTCCGTGAAAAGATATTTACGTTAAACAAGGAAGTCATCGCCTATTTTACGGAATTCTACAAATCATATTTTTGAATGGCTTGAAAAAGTTGGAATATCGCTGTACTAAATGGATCGAGTTGAAAGGAGATTATATTGAGAAATAAATAAAACAAAAGGTAAAAATAAACTAACGTTTTCTTGCCTAACATAGCTAAACAGAAAAAAAATATTGATTTTAACAAGCATGTAAAATTACTTATTACATACACAGAAAAAAATAATTAATTTTAACAAGCGTGTAAAATTTCCCTTCGTTTAATTCCAAGCCAAAGGAGGCGTAAACAACGAAGTTGTATACAATTTTTCATACGCCATATAACAATGTTTGAAATCTTTCATAGAACAGGCTAGATTCAGGCGCTATCTGGCTTAAATTTACATGAAACATCCCATTATTTTCTGCCAAGTCTAGCATTCCCTGTATGTGCATTCGATATCGCAGAAAATTCAATGTTTCTTTTTATCTGTGTAGCCTTCGTGAATATTTCCCGTACTTTCATTATATTGTTTTAAAAAGTGTAAATTTCTTTATTATTTTTCTAGGACTAAGAAAAGAGCAGCAACTAGCAACATTTCGTTGATTTATAACATTGTTGATGCTGTTGTTTCAAGAAAATATTGTTGCTTCTATAAGGTTATATTATTTTATCAAAAAAATATTGTACAAATCTTATCTTTTAGTAGTTTATAATATTGCCACAACCACACAACCACAATACGGTTGAATCTACAATACATTATTCGACGTGTATGTGACGGTATGTTGTACAACCTGCAGACTACTACGTGCTGTACGGTGTTTAATAAATGCTGCCAGTTCATCTGCCTTATTGCCGTTGTGGCATTGTCGGGAAAAAGTTCAAGGCAGCTGTCATTATGCCGTAATCTACTGAGTGCCGGTTTTACCAGAGATAAAAATGGCATCATCGATATCCAGATATCCGTTAACAGCATAGCTTAATAAAAATGGAAAATGGTTTACCGAAAATTTATATGGTTTTTGAAGAAATCAATAGTTCCGGCAGATATGTATGAAATTTACAGCATTATCCCCCCTAGCCCATGCCCATTCGAAGCCTTCCTAACAAGAGCACCTTGCGCAGATCTTTAATAAGCTAATCCATTAGGTGCCTACTTCCGCATTGTAACGGATTTTTCCCCACTCTTCACAACTTCGTACCAGTCAAGGCGTAACGCTTTCTCGCGCTTTTCTCCGTGCACCTGTAACAAACGAAAAAATCACTCTTCCCTTTCAGCATCACTCGCGTCCATCCAACCCATCAACACTACCATCGTCATCACGGCAATTATGAAATTAATCATTTATTCATACGATACGATTTTCCTTCCCTCGTAATTACTCCGCCAATCTCTACCTTGGCGGCAACGAACCAACCAACCAACCAACCAACCCACCACCCCCCGCTGATTGGACCCTGGACCTGGGCTTGCACTCGATGTCCGACGAAAAACGCAAACATCCGAATTAATAAATGCAATTGCGTGCCGTAAAATCAAACAACACACACGCATCTAATCCAACGGTTTTTCCCCATCGGATGTGCCGGCGATGCACTGGACCATCGCGCACTGGATGGAAAAACGAATGGAAAACTAGGGCGATGGCGCTCTGTCTGATACTGATGACCGGCCGGCTTGGCGCAATGGTCGGGAGCAATGTGGTCGGCTTCCTGCTCACCTACAACTGCAACATGATCTTCATCCTGTTCGGGGGGCTGCTGATCGGTAAGTGTGATCTCATTCTTCTTCTTATTCTCATTCTTCGGCCAATATGTGAAATGATATGTGGAAAGGAAACGGACATGCTCCCTGGATACTCAAAAATAAATTTGCTGTATAAAGGGTGTTCCGATCAAACAATAATGTGTGTGAGTCGATCAAAGTTTCTATTAATAAGTCAAAATATTTTTCTTTTTCAAGTTCAGTTAATACAGAATACAGGAGAAATATTCAGCTAAGCTTCCTTTTTATCGAATACGAATTGTCGGGTCTTTCGTTTAACACCTGCCATAAGATTTTTTACCGTCTCCTTGTCCACTGTTTCTCGCTCACAACAGCTTTTTGAGTCTTCTTGGTTCCGCTTGACGATGGCCCAATATTGTTCGATTGGGCGGAGCTCTGGCGTGTTGGGAGGGTTCTTGTCCTTGGGGACCACTTGAACGTTGTTGGCAGCATACCACTCCATGGCCTTTTTTCCATAATGGCAAGATGCCAAATCCGGCCAAAATATAACAATTGTGTCGCTTCAGGAGAGGCAGTAGACGTTTTTATAGGCACTCGCTCAGATAAATTTCCTGGTTGACGGTTCCGGTCGCAATGTAAACGTTGCTCTTCAAGCCACAGGTACAGATGACCTGCCATACCAGATATTTCTTCGCGAACATTGACAGTTTAATGTGCTTGAAAATATCTGCCACCTTTCCCTGTCCGGTTGCCGTATAAAACGTAATCCTAATAAACGTAATTTCTAAGAAACTCTCGCACATCTATGTTGATGCCGCTCATCAACCGGTGCACACCTGCTTCAGTTATTGTTTTGGCTAGTTGATTGCACCAATTCTTCATATAGCCAATGTCAGTGGTGACTACTCCCTTCATCTTCAGTTTCCCCTTAATTATCGCCCAGTACTTCTCTATTGGACGGAACTGAGGACAATTTGGTGGTTTTAGCTCTTTCGGGATGAACTGGACCCCATTATCGATGTACCATTGTAGCACTTCCTTGCTGTAATTGAAACAGTCTGAATCTGACCAAAACGTAACTGAACCATCATGGGACTTGACGAAGGGTCAAATCTGATTGTCGAGCCACTCCCTTTTGTACACTTCCGAGTTCACGGTTTCATCCGTCTCGAGAACTCTGGTTTTCTTGAAACAAGAACAGATACCTTCCCAGATTATGATTTTTTTTCATGAACTTATCCGCAAAATATCTTGAATCTTCCAGAAACCTTGCCGCGAACAGGAACCTTGTAGAACTTGAGCCCCAGGAATTGTTTGAAATCTGATGTATCATCGATCAAGAGACATCCATCGGGTTTCGTCAGAACATGGCCATACAACTTAGCGGCCCGTATTCTGGCCACTATTTCTTGTTTGAGGCTTCGGTTAGGTTGTTTACTTGCTCTGTAACATTGATAACCTTCTCCGAGACGGATTTGCCGCACAGTTCAACGCCACAGTGGTCCAGAATGCGTATATAGCTGGAAAGATACATTTTCAGCATAAGTTTGAAGGTTTGGAGTAAAATTATCTGCCACAAAGTTGATTCTAATCACAAGACTTTTCTTTCGGTGTGAATGAAAACTAGGGTGGTCCTTATTTTCAGAGAAATCGAAAATCTAACTTTTTTATTTGCAAAAATAAAGGCATACATTATTTGAAAAAGTTGTAGATTAAGTTATTTAAAGCAACTTTGATCATATAATTTTTTCTGTACCTTTTGATTTGACCGGATTAGAGCATTTTTTCCTACGTAGCTAAGGGTGTCCCTATAAAAATCAGTTACTTTGCTGTAACTTTTTCATTTCAAACTTTTCATCAAAATTGTCTTGCCATTGATTCTTGAACAATAAAAATTCCAACTTTTGATGTACTGAAATTGTCTCTATCTGTCAAACAAAAGTTATTATGGTTTTTGTAAAACAAATAAGCCTTTTTCAAATGCTGGGCTTTCTAGTTGGGTCATATCAAAAAATATTTCTTAACAGCATTTAAAAGGATTTTTATTATTGCATATCATGCCTGAAAACTGGAGGTAGATTATTTTTTTTAATTGAGTAAAACCACAGGACTGAAGCGACTGTCATCCACGAACAACAATCGTGAAGCCGAAAATTTGGTGCTGCGTGTGGTGCTAATTTGACAGCTCGGTTTTCTTGAAGGTTGTAGGCAGCAAACACAATATACGCGGTGGAAGTTGGCGTAATTTTCGTTAATTTGATTCGAGAATAAAGTCTTCCGTGTTGTAATTAGTGCAATGATTATCACAACGATAGTATTTTTTCATTGTTTATCAGCCAGCTATAATAATGATTTATCTACATTACTGATACTAGTATGTAGATAGAAGAAATATTATAAGGAATTATAATCCACTGTGAACCGAGCGTAAAATGTTCAAATCGTCACTAGCGCCACACCAAAAGTAGCAGGCTTCAAGAACTAACGCCTGCTTCAGTCCTCTGAGTAAAACACATTTGAAAGGGTATAATTTTATAAGAAAATCGTTGATTACTCGTTAACGGTAGGAAAAATCGGCAAGATTTAAACGTCAAAACTTTCATCTTTTTAAGCTATAAAAATTATCCCAAGACAACGTTTTTGAATAATTTGAAATAAAAAAAATTAGAGCAAAATACTGTGTTTTTCTGTATACACTTAGAAAATTTTACAGTATTCAATAATTTTTTACCGAATTTTCAACAGCTGTACTGCCTGTAACCGCATATCAGTCCCATATTGAAAAACAGCAAACCGAGAAAACGGTCATTCAAGTTGGGGAAGCATTTTTCTTGATTTAGCCTGTTTGGCGTACTTTTTTACTCTTTATTTTGATAATTTATATGTAATAGTATGCATTGTTTACTATAAATAAAAAAAAATTAAAAATAAATTACTTTTGAGGAAAAATACGCATTGGGACAAGATATGCAGTTACTTTGTCCATCAAGCATAAATGTAACCGCATACCAGTCCCATTCTGTTTGTTCAACAATATCGCTCTGATGCGGTATGCTTTGTCATGGGGTTCGTTCAAATATTACGTAAGACATTTTCCGACCATTTTAACTCTCCCTTCACCATGTAGTACATTCATAAGATAAGATCAACACCCCTCCCTTTCCATGTAACGTGGCCAAGACTTAGAACTATAAATTTTGAGCATAAAAAGATGCAAATCATGCTCCCGTTATTTAGCGTATTATGTGATATTTGACAGGCTGGAACGAGTTGAAAATTGCTGTTCTAAGCTTGGGTTTCACAGAGATTTAGCATTTCTTTATGAAATCAGAATGTCCTAGAGCTGATCAGGATTTACTTTGGTGATAGTGATGAAAGCTCAGTCGACGAAGATTGTGGATTTGATGCGATGCTAAGAGCTGGTAAGTTTTTTTTATCTAAAATCGTGAAAAAATGCAAGGGTTTTGGTCGAACTTTTACTTCTTTCTTGTCGGACAAGAAAGAAAGGGATCATGGAAATTCGATAATGTGAGCCAGTTCTTATTTTCAAATGCAGATCAGTTTAAAAGCAGTCTGGTGAGGATGCAACATGTGGAAGTTTGTGTTTCATAAAAGCGGAAAAACTTGTGTTAGTGGATAATGATTCTCAAGGCGATGCAGCTTTATATGCTCCATCTTCAAATGCAGATCAAGAGAAGGTCCGTGATGCATTGAATGATGTTTCACGTTTTATTCATGCGGATCATGATTCAGATAGTAGCTTTTTGCCACAGAGACGAAATAATCACAAAAAAAACAATTTCGGAATCGTGACTTAACAGGAAGACGGCGCGATTTACTAGGTACCCTTTGGTACTCAACGCTGAAAATTTCAGGATAACTAGTTCATAACATACTCTTCCAAATACAATTAATTTGAGATCCCGCCAAGACCCGCATTATTTTTTTTTTTAGTTTGTTGAACATTACGTTACATGTGAAATATAAGTTGGCTTATAACCTGTACTATTTTAAACTGACGTTTTACTAGGTGCCCTTCAGTACCTAACGCTGAAAATTTCAGGAATACTTGTTCATAAGATAATCTTTCAAAAACAATCTGTTTTAGACCCCACCAGAACCCGTCTACCCTTTTTCAGGCGGTTGATTATGACGTCACACAGACACTTCAATCACCATTTATCAAAATGTGGTCATCAGAGAGCATGGTTGTGTTTTGCAAAAACGTTTATTTTAATAATTTCTACAATTTCTTACAACATATTGAAATCGTCACATTTGAACAAAGTTCTAGTTATCTAAAAAAACAGTTTTAAGATAGTGCTGAACGAAAACCATTTATATCTCTTTAACGTTAGGCTCTAGAAACTTAAGGTCTTGGGCAATTTTTCTTAAGATTGACTGCTCTACAACTTTGTCCAAGACAACAACCCGTTATCTCATAGCTGGAAAAAGTTAGAATTTGAAAGTGCGGTTAAGCCCTTATGAAAGGTTAGGCGTGTTTTGTTCAAAAAATGTGGAATAACATTTTGAGCAACTCTTCTGAAGACACCTACTCGATAAAATGACGACAAAAGGGTGTAAATGTTTTTGACCGTCTTTTTTCAGAATTGTGCCACTGTGCGGCGCCGCGCCTTGCTCTTGTTGTAATTTTGGAGAATTTCGCAGGCATTGACGCTGACAGGAAAAACCAATTAACTTAAAACCATTTTTCCATTGGTTGAGAAAGAGAAGAAAAGATCTTTAATTGAATTGCCTCAAACTGGACATACGGGAGACTGATTGGTAGAATGGATTTTAATTCCAATATTATTCCTGTTTACATTTAAATTTTTTGCTAAATTTGTTATTTTATTATGCCTCTAAGAAGGATTAAACATTTGAGAAATACAACCATAATTCTAAAACGTGTTAAATACGTGTTTATTTTAGTGCCACATCTAAAACGTGACTCATATGCGGTTACTTCAATTATGGGACTCAAATGCGGTTACTTTCAAGATGGGACAAACCGACCTGATATTTTTTTCACATTTTTGTAACTAACTGATAAATTTTATTATTGCTTTCGAAAATATGATAAAAAATAATGTAATGGCGCAACATAACTCAAAAACGTCAAAAAGTAATATGGGACTGATATGCGGATACAGGCAGTGTACGTTCGGTAGTCCGATTTAACGAATTTAAAATTTGACAAGTTCCGGTAATTCTATTACCGAAATACTGTAAAATATCACCGAAATCCGGTAAATCGGATTACCGAAGGTTCAGCTGTTGAAAGTCTATAAAAAATTACATACCGAATACTGTAAAAATTTCTAAGTGTGTAGGGACACCCTAAATTATCTAAGGAAAACTGTCCTGAAAAAAGTTTTAACTTCCGATATTAAGAGCATCCATATCGGGCGCAACTATTTGGGCGACTAAAATACTAGCGCATCGAGCTGTCATTTTAGTTCAGTAACTCAATCTCACACCGGTGGCTACTATATTCTGTTACCATGTTCTGCATCGGTCGCTGCTAAACTACCCGTAAAAAAAATTCTCATAGATTTACAATTAAATGTATTGTAACCATACGATAGAATCAATCGTATGTGAAATTGACTATAATGTTAATGAAGATAAGATGACAATAAAAGTTATTGTTTTCACAATAGAATCTAATGTAAATTGCGACATCGACAATAGAATCAGGGGGTTGTTATGTATCTTAACTATAGAAAAAATCGTTTTTCTCCGAACAAATTTGAGTCAATTACTATTGATTTTATTGTTTCACATTTGTTGAAAATTCTAGCAAATGGGGTGAATAGTAGATCTATTGTAATGACAATATTCATTTTTCATTTACCTGAAACATGAACAATAAGATTAATGGTCGGCAATAGATTTAAATGTTACTTTATATTATTTTATTGTAATTGTATGGTTATTTTTATCCGGGTAGTGCTCCATCATCAGTTTGACAGATTCGGTGATCTGCATAAACATAGTCAATTGCGTTGGCTCTTTCTTCGTGATTTCTCTCGGAGAGACGTTCGGTTGGCATGAAAAGAACCATTGGTTACAGTGTTCTAATAAATGTCCTCTCCTATAAGCTTCACCAAATCATCCCAGAGGTTTCCGGAGGGGCCATTGTGGTAAATTATTCTTTTCATGCCTACCGAAGAACTCTCCAGGTGAAATCCAAAAGAAAGAGTGGTCGCACGACGTGGTGTTGTGCAAAAACACAAATGTCCCCTCCTACAGCTTCCGCCGGGGCATCTCAGAGGTTCCGGGAGATGCCAAGGTGGCTAATGGTTTTTTTCCGGCCTACCGAAAGTCTGAAGAAAAAGATTGAAGAAAAAACCGTCGCAACACGTGGTTCGGCGCAAAACATCTCGTAAAGGTTCCCCCGGAACACCCCAAAGGTGGCCAGAGGGGCCATTGTGACTAATGGCTCTCTTTCTCCTTGATTTTCCAAATGACTTTCATCTACAGTTGACGATCAACAATCCCACCCTAGTAGCACACTTGTTGCCATTCGGTTAAGATAACATAAATATGACTCGCTAAATTATAATCAAGTTACTACAACTAATTATGTTCGTAGTGTGCTACTTAGGAGCTCCGACGCTTGATTTGCCCTTTGTGGGCTGTTGTTAAAGTTTCCTTGTACTTTTTAATTACTCGCGTCACAGTATTTTCAGGATACTTCAGCTCCCGAGCAGACGTAGATGGATTTTACAGGTAACTGTGCACAAGCAGAACCGTTTACAAACAACAAAACACTGAAATGAAGTGCCCCGTTTCTAAACGATCTTGCCTTTAGCAAAAATTTACTCGAAAGTGTAGATTGTGCACAACCTCCGCAATGGATTTCTAACTGTGAAGATAACAGGAGGAAAATAGAGAAAGAAATGGTAGAAAAAGACTAACGAACTATGTGAATTTGAATCATTTGAATACGAGGAACGTTGAATTTATACCACATACTCACTTTGAACATCGACTTCGGCAGATAAAAATGCTAATCTGAAACGGTAATGCCAATTTTTGGTGATATTTTAGCATCCAAGATATTTTCCGATACTTCAGTAATCTATTTTCTTGTGCCGAAATTTGGCTATGTTATGTGCTGAGCAGATCAGCAAACAGAGAAAATACCGAAATCAGCAGTCGTCTGTACTGAGATTTCGCTTTGACTTTATCTTTTGCTGAATTTCGGCAGTACCATAGAGGTAACTCTAAGAGCGGATGGTCCCATATAAATAATAGAGGGAAGGCTTGTAAGATGGAACAGCGCCACTTTTGACATTCACAGCGACAACACTATCGCTCTCTCAGATGTTCATATTGTTACTACTCTTGAATTTTTATTTGCTTCTTGGATGAATACACTCGTTCAGCTGGCGCTCTAGGTGGGTTTCATTGTTCGAAAGTGTTGGCATAATAAAAATAGCAATAGGATTTCGAAAATAGGCCATTTTTATGGCTATAAATAATCAATTCCTTGGGCAAAGTAAGAGCCTTTAAGTTCCTCTTTCAAAAGATATCTATGGATCCGCGAAAAAAATAAAAATTATACATGTTACAAGCAAAAAACGGATCGTGTTCCATCTTATAAGCATTTTCTCTATATAATTCTTGGCTCACTTGACCGGTCCCACTCGCTCCCAATTGATTTAACTTGTATCATAATATTTCAACAGACCTTGTACTTTTTGACGTTCTGTGTCAGTGGGAAATCTTTGGTTTTGACATATAACGATATTGAAAAAAAACTACAAGGTACAGCCCCATTTGGTTGTTCGCAACGTTGGACTACGGAACTAAATGTAATCCATTCAGATTGTACAATACAATATTCTTTGAATTATCTCTTTCAGGGCTAAAATTTTCAAAGCGTTATTATACAAGCAGTTTGGTTTGTTCTGATTAAATTGGTGCTCAAATGCAAAGAAATGATTGAAAAAAATAGAATATTGTTTTTTTGACATGTGCTAGGTCATCCAAACTGTCCTGGAGTTCAGAACTTAAGATCTACAGTTGTAATAGTAACTTCATCCGCTTTACAATGTTATGATACATATTCAAATATATTATAGAACATGTAATATTGCTTAATAATGTTTGTTGCCCAAGCGGAATGCTCGGAGTCAGCCAAAAGTGCGTCGACTAGACAGGAAACAGACCGGTAGAGTGAAGGCAACGTATGGTTCTGCAGTAACCGAAGGTACATCCACCGTAGGATCAGAGGTTGCAGGTGAGAAGGAATCATAAATGCTAGAGGTGTTGGGAGAAGAAATTCAGGAAGCTGCTATGATGCCAGTGGATACCGAAATTCGTAACGATGAACCGAAGGAGATGAATTCTCGCAAGCGTGCGTTGATACAGTTCGCCGCATTTATTTCAACGAGGATCAGCAAACATAAAGAGTCAGCTAGAATTGCAAAGCAATAAGAAGAAGCAAACGTTATATCGCCCCACGAAAGAAGAAGAACCATAGTTTATTGAAAAAATAGTTCCATTTTGTGTGTAACCCGCAAACTCTGTCTATAGCTCCGTAAAGCTCACGCGATTGAGCCCTACAAATAAATAAACTGGTTAAAAAAAAGTTTGAATATTTATTGTTGTAAATCTTAAGTTCTGAACGCCAGGACATTTTGGATGGCCTAGAGGAACAGAAAGTTATAGAATATTGACGGTGGACCTTCCAAAGGATTCATTGAATATGTTTGAATACATGTAGGTACCTTGTATTGCCCAAAAAGCTACTGTTACAGCTGTAGATCCTATGGTTTAAACTTAAGGATAGTTTGGATGACCTAGAATATCCCAAAATTGTCGCATTAGGTCTGTTGACCTTCTATACTATTCAATACATATTGTTAAATACATGTTGTTCCTTTGCATACTCCAAAAATCCAACAACTGTAGATCTGAAGTTCTAAAGTCAAGTGTATTTTGGATAACATAGAACATCCCAGAAAGTTGAAAAATATTTAACGTTTATCACCAAAAATTTAATCATACGTGTGCATATATACCATATTATAAAATAACGCTTTATAGTGTTAATAAGGCATGTATTTTTTCTTCCTGAGCTTTTTCATATTCAGGATGTTCTAGGTCGTCAGTTACGCCTTAAACTCATGTGTTTTTTTATATTTACCAGACAGAAGAATTGATATAGAACAAATTTGCCGAAAACAGTGAACTTTTTTTTCAGTCTGTGATTTTATACAGCCATTTTTCTTTTGGGGTCACACACCCCTTAGGCCTGAAGGGGTAAATATATTTTTTAAGACAAGGCTTAACTTAACAGGCAAGACAAGGTCTGTCATCATCATAGGTATAATTTTTTTGAAAATCTTTTGAGAAATGACTGAGATATTAACGCTCAAAACCTGACCACTTTTCGTGACGTTCGTAATGCGGTTTTTTTTTAATGTACCCAGTACAGAAAACAAAGACGTAGTCTCACGTCAAAAAAGAATTATCTTTCATTCTAAAATATGGCCAACCAAGTTAGCATAAATAACCTTCATTGATGAATTTCCGTTGACCATTTAGTGGTTCATTTCGTAAATTTTCAATTTAGAATTGAAGGTTCGAGAACATATTTAAATGTTCTACAATCTCTCCGTTATTGTTCGACCGATTATTAAGAAGATGCTTGTCTATACTAATTTCTCTTATAAATAGAAAACCAAATCTCTTATAAATAGAAACCCGGCAAATCGTTCTTGCACCAGGCCTGCGTAACTTTCGCTGAATGTTGAGGGGCACTATCCTGTAGGAAACCCCATTTGCGGCTTCCAAAAATTGTTGAAGCTTGTTTCATCAAATGTCCTTTCAAAACATTGTTGAGGTAGTCATCGATTTTAAAACTCTTTTGTAACATATGCGTAATAATGTTTGCACCATTGAGCAATGCCTGGAGCAATGTCAAAATTTAAAAAATTTTCAAGCATTTGACTTTGACTTTTTTTTATTTACCCAAAACCGGGGATGTTTCTGAGAGCCGATAACTATGTAAATCATCGATCAAGTTTCCACTAGCTGCATTTACGGTCTCCACACGATTCCGGATCGCACGGCAGATCCTAATAATGAAGCCTGGATCCATTTCTCACCAGGTACGGGTCAAAGCGTGTATGAGGCTTCTGTACTTGTGTGGCGTTTGGAACAAGCCTTGGCCTTGTTGACGCGCTATACTTAGTAATCCAGCGGATTAAGATGGGGGCTGGATGGCAGCCATTTATCGGGTAGATGTTCCTGCAACCACTTCTGAGCGGTTCGCGGCGTGGCACTGCCCTCATCTTGTTGAAATATAATATATGGCTTCTCCCGTACTGCTCTTTGATCCAGGGAAGAACATACTTTAAATCCCGATGCGGACCTCCGTGTTTACTCTGTCCCCTTCTGGAATGAACAACGGGTTCATTTTTTTACCACTTACAGTCAACAACCCGAACACCATAACGCTAGCAGGATGATTGATCAGATACTCGTTTTTATGCTCGTAATACAGTGATCGGTTCTGGAATTTGATACGGTAAATATGCTTTCGTAGGTGAACAGGATTTTTTCGCTTGAGTAAGTTCAAGATTTTCGTACATCGCTCGACGCGTAGCTCCCGGATGCGCACTAAATTCGTTCGAATCTTCCTTTCGAAGGCAGCGATAACCCTAGGAATCCGAGCTGACTTCGGAACTGACCTCCCGAAGATATCACTCTTCAAATCAGGAATGTGTAATTTAGAAATTGTGAAACTGTTCAGACTGATAAAAGAATCGGCTGGACCAGTTAGTTACAACACGAAATTTTTCTTATCTGAAAAAAAGAAGCAACGACTAAAGGTTGTTTCGATCAAAATTTGGTAGACTTAAACTTGACGCATTTCCTTTCATCGTGAATTAAAATGTTTTGCACATCCCTCTTTTTGAAGATGTGTGCGTGTAGCATCATGCCTCTATTTTGATTTTGAGATTAGCACTTCAGATATCAAAATATCGTCGAAGGAAAAGAAGCAGCGCATCAAAAATTTGCACGTGCATGGCAAAAATCAGAACTACTCTCACACCAAGTTGGCGAAATTGTTGAATGTGGCTAAATCAACTGTTTCCAACGTATTAAAAGTGTTCGGTGAACGTTTGTCGTCAGCCAGGAAAGCTGGATCGGGGAAAATCGAAAACCGGAGGCCACAGCGACGACAAAAAAAATGCCCGCTGCGGAACCCCAACCTCTCCGTCCGAGATGTCACATAGAAGCTGGGAGTGGCGCCATCAACCGTGGATAGAGCTAAAAAAAAGAGCTGGACGGTCGACTTACAAGAACTGGTGAATCCAAATCGCGACGATAAACAAAACACGTCGGCCAAAACACGATCGCGAAAGATGTACACGGCGATGCTGATGAAGTTTGATTGCGTGGTACAGGACAATTAAACTTACGTCAAGGTAGACTTTAAACAGTTTCCTGGACAGGAATTTTATGTCGCGTATAATTGTTCCGTTCTATCTTGGCCGGATTTGGCATCTTGCCATTACGGAAAAAGGCCATGGAGTGGTATGCTGAGAACAACGTTCAAGTGGTGCCCAAGGAGAAGAACCCTCCCAACACGCCAGAGCTCCACCCAATCGAACAATATTGGGCCATCGTTCTGCGGCGAATAAAGCGGATAAGAAGACTGTACAAAATCTTATGGCAGGTGTTAAATGAAAGACCCGGCAATTCGCAATCGGTAAAAAGGAAGATTAGCTGAATATTTCTTCTGTATTCTGTATTAACTGATCTTGAAATTGAAAAAGAATTTCACTTATTAATCAAAACTTTGATCGACTCACACACATTACTGTTTGACCAAATTTTGATAAGAACACCCTTTAGTAGAAAGGCTCGCATTAACATTTGTAGATTTTTTTTAGATTAAGAGAGCTTTATAAATATAAATGTGCGCTTTTCTAATGTTTGTAGCATTTTTTTTTCAAATAGATATTATTGAAATTTTTACAAAAGAAATGTAGGTGATTATAAACGGAAATGTTTGTTGTTTCAATCGTTTCCGTTCGTTTGTTTCAAACAGCAATTCAGTTTAAATCATACTAAAATTTGTTGAAACAAATCATAAGCGTTGATAGAACCAACTAACCAATCAGTTTGTTTTCGTAGCTGTCATAATGAAACAACCAACATAATAGCATAGACTAACTCTAAGACCAGTAGGTCCCGAACAAATAGGATTTTTATCTTGGCTCAGTCAGTACTAGCACATCGGTCCCAAGCTCGGTCCCAAGCTTAATGATTGGCCCCTAAAAACATAGCTCACACCAACACATCCTCAAATATTGTGTCAAAATAACATAGCGAATCAAAACAACAACCAAGCTACTAGTACCGGAAGGTACCGAAAAGCGCAAGAATTATTGCAAGGTGCAGACTGTAAGGTATACTTCGGACCTAGGGGTTCTACAACAGTGAACCAATTTCAAATCGCTAGTTGCACATTGATTGTTGGTAATAGTAAATTCAAACAGATGTCAGTTGAACTTAACTGCTTATTTCCCGAATCAATTACACAACATTTTAGTTTGTATCAACCACCGTAGGTAGACAAATCAAACTAATATGATGTTTGTGCCCAATTCAATGTGAAATTCCGGTTAGATGAAACTCGAATATGCTTGCGTTTACCAATTTTTTTTATCAGCGTATCAACACAACTTTCCGTCGTTAATGCGTAACATACATTTAACAGGTAAACATGGTTACTGGGATTTCAGTAACATTTTTAAAATTTGCGGTGAAACCGATTGCTGGATTTTAGCAAAAAAGGGAATTGCTGGTTAACAACCAGCAAGTCATTTTGCTGGAATGAAAAAAACAAAATTTGGTGTGATGATAGTAAGCTCCAACTCGGATTCGTTTTGTTTCTAAACAGCCCAAAACTGAGTACGATTGGTCGGTCAAAGTATGGCTCAAAGCTACTCAAAAGTGAGTAAAGATAGCAAATAGCAAATCGTTCGGATGCAAACCGATGTTGACTGGTTGTTATCTTGCCACTACCAACTCTCTTTACTCACTTTTGAGTAGCCATGCATACGTTGGACCGATCCGAGTCAATCTTACTCGGTATTTGAAAATAGCGTGTCTACCGCGTTTGGATGATCTGCAAAACGTTTGCTAAAAGTGGCGCTCCACGATTTCTATTACATTTACTGGATAATCTTGATCGGGATTTAATCCGGGGAGGTCTCCGCCATTAGAGTGTCCATTTTTTTCCGCGATGTTCGATGAACCCATGTATTGATTCCAAGATTCCCACAATGTACACTGCATCTACTGAACCAATTTTCCACTTTATTTCCCCCATTTGTTCACCAATCCAGTTTGCGCTCTAATTGGAACAACCTTACCGGGAAAGTGACGGAGCACTATTCGAAGAATGCTGAATAGCCCCCCAGAGTTGCCATTTTCACAGCCATCAAGCAATACGTTCAGCCAATTTATAGCCATGCAGAGAGGGGAGGAAAAGTGGTCCGTACGCCATCAACCTCCATCATCGGAGTTAAAACTCAGTGATAGAAAAATAAGGATCTATGAAAGCCATCTATTAGCAACCAATAAAATTGCATAAATAATTAGCTCCGTGAAAGGTAGATGTCGATTAGCGTATGATCAAAGCTGGACGGTGCTCGTGGAGGAAGAGAGTACAATCATTGAAGCATCTTACTTTAAGCGACTCTGTTTTAACGAGCACGCGGTTGTTATCACAGAGGGTCATTTACCATTGACGACGATCATCACCATCATCATCATCGCACAGAAGAGAGTTGGCTTCGATCGAAGCCATTAATCAACTTTATGAGGGTAGCATAAAGAGTGTTCAATATCGGAAGAGATTGTTTATTTTAATGTGAATGGTCACCGTAAGCCAAAGTCAAAACTAATCATCATTTAGCTATAAACTGTATTCGAATAAAGCTAGTTTTCGCAAAGATGCTTCACTTCTTATCGATATCACAGACATCCATGCACGCAGGCAAGCATATACCTACCTATCGTAAGGCTGTTATGATCAACCGCAAGCCGAAGAAAGTGAAGCGAAACGAAACGAAACACTCAACAGCAGTTAGGAATGGAATAAGGTACGTACATGCGTTCGATGTAGCAGCTCACTCCCGACATAATAATCGATTGGAAACAGTTACACTTTTCCTAATAAAATTAATTAAAAACCGGAGCGGAGCATGCTTGTAACGCAATGAAAACTGCACTTTAGCGCATCCATCCGGTTCGACGGCAGCTGCGTACGTAAGTAGGAAATGTCTTATTATGGTTAATGGGGATATCAGCTCCCAAGATCAGTCTGCGCCCAACGAAGACGCTCTAGTCGACGATTTCCAGTAATTGAAACAAGGTTTTCGGATACAATCAACGGCGAGACAATTCTTCTTCCGATAGTTTTTAATAATTACTTGTGAAAGATATTAGCACATGAATCAATTGATGTAAACCTGCGTCATATATTGTTTTGGTAATCTATATATTCAATTTGTGTATAATGGTTTTTCCAAGCTAGCCCTACTCCAGCTAAGTAATTCAATTATTTGTTGGAAAGCAACGCAGTTTCATCCGTTTGCTCTCACCTCCTAATTGCTAGATAAACTAAAAAATCGATCAACGAAACGAAGGTTCCCTCGCTACTGGTACCTACTACAAGTAAAACAATCTCTCCTCTCGCTTGATTTATTCGACGATCATCTCGATAATACAGCGCACAGGATCAAGCCGTCAGGATATCCTAACCATAAGGTACCACGGGGCGCTTATCGTTATAAGTCTTTGAACTCCAGCGCCGGCATGTCGGTGCTGGCGTACTCGCCGAGAGGTGCGATGATGACCTGTAGCCGGATGGTGTCCCGCTTTTCGCCGACAAGATGGGGGCTCAGATTGACCGCACTCAGCTGCAGTTCCTCGTACGGTATCAGATTGTCGATGTTCAACACCCGGAAGTCGTTGGAGAAGTACGCTGTCCGCACGTGGCACGTCCGAATGTGGGTGATCCGGTTCTGGACACCGCTGATCAGGACGCCAATCTGGCAAGGAGAAATTAACGGAAGTTGATTGAATGGTCGGAATATTGTCAGCGCTGACTGTATTAAAGGGTGTATTCGATAAAAATGGCACACAGAAAATCTTCTGTAACTTTTGAATCGTATGAGTAAAAACCTAGAAACTTGAGTAGATCTTATCCATAGTGTATTATTTACAATTTATTATGCCAAGTTTCATAGTTATACATTCAGTAGTTCCAGTCATGTCGTCGAAACAAGAAATTGTCCGTGAGAAAATTTTGTGCACTCACAATCAAAATCCAGGGGCGTCCCACCGGTGGATTGCTAAAAGGCTTGGAATTTCAAATACAACTGTGTCTCGTGTAATAAGAACCTTCAAGGAACGTCTGAGTGTCCAAAGGAAGGAAGGGAGTGGTCGTAAAAGTGGTCCAATGGACAGTAAAATGGCCAGGAAAGTCGTACAACAATTCAAGAACCGTCCAAACATGTCAATTCGAGATGTCGCTAAAAAGTCTAAGGTGTCTAAGGTGATGAATGACGAAACATACGTCAAGGCCGACTTCCGTCAACTTCCTGGGCAAGAATATTTCGTTGCCAAGTCGAAATTCGATGTTCCGGAGGATGTTCGAAAGAAGAAACTATCGAAATTTGCAAAGAAGTTTCTAATCTGGCAGGCGATTTGCGGATGTGGTGAAATAAGTGCTCCCTTCATCACTTCCGGAACAATAAACGGTGCGATTTACACGGAAGAGTGCCTTAAGAAGCGTCTTTTGCCATTCATTAAGAAGCACAAAGGATCAACTCTGTTTTGGCCTGATCTAGCATCCTGCCACTACGCGCGAAACGTATTGGAGTGGTACCGAGCCAACGGAGTCAATTTTGTGCCAAAGGATATGAACCCACCAAATTCACCGGAACTTCGTCCAATTGAAAAATTCTGGGCAATTATGAAAACGGAACTTTGCAAACATCCCAAAACTATAAAAACGGAGCTAGAATTGAAGAAAATTTGGGTAAAAACAACAAAAACACTGGGAAAATCGGTTGTACAAAATTTGATGAGTGGAGTGAAAAGGAAGGTGCGGGCATTCGGGATGGGAGACGAAATTGAATAAAACAAATGTTGTAAATCAAAACTCATTAGTAGTTCTTCATTCCCTGAAAATTTCAAGAAAATCCGATAATCAGTTTAATTTTGATGGGTATATATGTGTGTGCCATTTTTATCGAATACACCCTTTAAATGTAGTCTACAGACAGTTGAAATACAATAGAAAATCAACTAACAATTTAGTCGAGCTTCTGGCAACACTCTCTACCAGGTGAATTTAGAACTTTAGAACTTTTGATCAATTTTGCAACACGTCAGATGAGATGCACCGATTTGCGATTTGAGTTGAAAGAAAGCGAAGTTAATGTTGCTGAATTCAGAAGCTGCGCATTTTTTGTCAATCTGATTCATTTAAACTTGGAGTGAATTGAAGTTGATTTAGTCCACTCGAACTAGTAGCTAGCCCGGATTAGACCTGTGTGCCGATCTATTTTGAATCGGCGGCGGCGTATGTGGTATTTTTAAACGCCACTTTTTACCAAATTTACTGATTCGTTTAATATGAAGAAAATATGAGAGTTTGAAGGTTGCCTTTGCCCAACCATACTTAATACATTACTTAAGCATAGATAGATAGTTGTGTTTTATTCGCCAGTAATCACTACAATATTTAGTTTATTTCTCAATTATTGGTAGCCTCATACCTCGGAATATGTTTTCGCTGAATTTTAATCCCAGTGCATTTTAAATGTGGCTGGATATTTTATTTTCCGTGTCGAAATTTCGTCAATCTCAAGCCAAATTTTGCTTCCAAAAAACGCCACGTTCAACCTTCTGTAACTTTGTTAATTATCAATATTTTTAGTTGAACATTTTACAACACTATAATCAATGTATAGACCTTATGTGGCCAAAATTTTATGTTGATAAAAATTATAAATTTGAAGCTTTCATAACATATGTGAGAAAAAGTCGTTTTTTGGACATACTTAATTACAAAATCCGTAGTTCTATGAAAAATTTAGATGAAATATTTTTAATTTTACCATAGCCTAAAAATATATTGAAAATAATGTGGACAAAATTTGAACTATTTCCATAAAGTGGTTTGGACTACAGCTGGCGTCAAAGTTTATGCACCAACATGAGTATTTCTCTTTTTCACCTGATATTGACCATGCTGAAATATCGGTGCAAAAAAATATATATATTTTTAGGCTATGGTAAAATTTCAAATATGTTATCTAAACTTTTCACAGAACTACGGATTTTTAAATTTGGTATGTCCAAAAAGGACTTTTTTCACATATGTTATGAAAACTTTTTATCAACACAAAATTTTGACCACATAAGGTCTACCCAAGTAACCACGAGGCTGTAATAGCATGCATGTATAGGGCATATGTATTACGTCTAGTGCATAATTGAAGTTGTATTAAAACTGAAAAAGGCCCCACAAATATCGAACTAAAGCTATATCGTTTGTAATGCCATTATTGCTTTTTATCGCGTGGGTAAAAATTAATGGAATTTTGGTTAATACTAGTTCAGAGTGTTATGTTTATGTGTGCAAAATTTTATCTATCAAGTAGTTTTCAAGATGCATTCGAAACAAGAAGAGCTACGCCAGCAAATCTTGGGCGCGGTGATTGATAATCCTGGTCAGTCGCACAGATGGATCGGCAAAAGGCTTGGAATCCACCATTCCACCGTGTCCCGCGTTGTGAAGATGTTCCAGGAGACGAAGACCATCGAGCAGCGCGCTGTAAGCGGCCGAAAGCCGAAAACGGAATACCCAGAGAAGGCGCGGAAGATAAGGCAGTACTTTAAGAATAACCCGAACCTTTCCACCCGAGACGTGGCCAAAAAGGTCAATTCGTTGAAGTGGTTCGTCCAGCAGATCATGAAGCGGGCTGGGCTACGTGTTTTTAAGGTCAGGAAGGCGCCAAACCGGACTGACAAGCAAAACACGCTGGCCAAATTGCGTGCGCGGAAGCTGTACCGTGAGTGGCTGGTCAAGCCAGGCTGCCTCGTCATGGACGACGAGACATATATCAAGGCGGACATCAAACAAATCCCCGGCCTCGAGTTTTTTGTCGGTACGTCCCACATGGAGGTTCCGGAAAAGTTCCGGAAGAGAAAAATGGACAAATTCGCGAAGAAGTACCTGTTGTGGCAGGCGATCTGCCACAACAGGTTCGTTACAACCGGCAACATAAACGGGCAAATTTATCGAGAGGAATGCTTGCATATGCGCTTGCTGCCCTTCCTCCGCTCTCACCGTGGTCCCACGCTGTTCTGGCCGGATCTCGCTTCGTGCCATTACGCCAAGCCTGTAATGGATTGGTACGAAGCGAAGGGCGTTAATGTGGTCCCGAAGGAGGCGAACCCGCCAAATACACCAAAACTTCGTCCGATCGAAAAGTTTTGGGCGATAATGAAGAAGAAGTTGAAGAAAAGCGAAAAATATTCCAAACCGATGAAGCTTTGAAGAAAAATTGGGAGAGAAGCCTCGCCCAAGATCTCATGAGCAGTGTTAAGAGAAATGTAAGAGCATTCAGCTTGGGGAAGGAAATTCAATAAGTAAATTATGCCAAACAATGGTTATTTTATAGTTATTTAATCCCTAAAAATTTGAGAAGTATCCGATTTAAAATGAATTTATGGTGATTATTTTTGTGTGTCTCATTTTTTCCGAGTCCAGTCTTCATAAGTAAAACATAACGCTACTTGTAGTTCTCTCCATAGCGAATTAGATATAGGCAAAGTTATGTTTCGCTTTGGAAGCGATTGTCAAGTGTGGGTTATTTTGGTCTTCAAGTTAAATTGAATATGACACTACATGTAATGTACATATTGAGCAAAATGCACTGTATAACTTGTATACACTTCCTTAAATTACTCCCGCTACTGTGTGCTATACCTTCTGGAAAATAAGTCAGAGGTAGTAGCCCAAAGTCGACGAGTATGTAGCGCTCGTGCAGACCCTCTTCGGCAGGAAACCCAAGGCAGTGCGGTCAGATCAAGGAGGAGAATATACCGAAGAAAAGCTGCGTAATTTCTACAAAAAGGAGAGAATTCTGCCACAGTTCATATCTCCAGAACATCCTTCGGACGAAGGCCGTGCCGTCATCACCCCACGAAATATGGAATGGCACCAAGGCGGATGTAGAGTACCTGAAAGTCTTCGGAGGCAGTGCGTGGGTCCATATAGGTGATAGCGATGATACAGCCATTCGTGAAACTGGCGATTGCCCCTCACAAGGAGACAATAGTGTTTGATTCGATCCTGAAGAAATGTGACCGTTCCAGTTGCCGAGGAACGAGTGCCAGAAGAAGTACCTGAGTGCTCAACAAGCGAAAATTACCGTTGAATGAATCGGTAGCGGAAGAAGAAAATGAAGCCTTTTGTTCCACGCAGTTTGAGGAAGCGGCCTTCGAAGGATTCGGTGACAGCGAGCCGATACACAGAATTGAAGCTACCAGCGAATCGGTTAAGTAATCGTGAAAGTGAACCAAGAAGATACGAACGCGTTACGAAAGGAATACCGCAGGCGCGCATCAGTATCAAGCCTTCTGTCATGATGAGAATGTCGCTTGGAAGAAGTGCGACACAAGGACAGGTTGGTCGCACACGTTTTTTTCGGAGCGGAATGACACGGACTACGACAAAGTATTCGCATCTGTGGCCAAGCAAACTACTCTCCGAACGCTGCTAACGATCGGGGGTCCAGACAAAATGATGGTAAAACACCGGACGGACCTCAATGAAGCCATCTTCATGAAGTGAAAGAATACTCTCAGGTTGACTACCAGTGGTATTGGTTTGTAAAATCATGAAGTCTGATATGTCGCAAGCCAGGTTTGATACAGTTCTAACTCTGGCCATTACACTGGTAGGGTACTTCCTTCACGATTCCCGATAATGAATCCGGAACTACGGAAAATAACTAAATGTCCGCTACTCTAGGATAACTTTGTGATCGTATGGATAAAGTTGCATCTAATTTGGTTAAGGGTACGCAGAGTTACAGATAAATTAAAAAGGAGTTTTTCAACATAAGAAGTGTCAGGCAATTGGGTAAAAAACTACATTTTACGGAAATAGCCATATCTCGGTTGTTTATCGGCCGATTGACGATCTTTAACCACTGACAGATTTGTTATGAATTCTAGTTTCTGAGAAAAATATAATATTTCCGATTTTCAAGTAACATAAAAAATAACGAGCTGCAGAAAATTAGCACATTTGACATAACCTCAAAGTATCAGGTCCGTTGGGGGAGCACTTAACGTCAACGTACGATCTTCAAATTTCAGGATGTTTGTTTTCTAGTCAAGACGAACATTTCAAGAGGTGGAATTCTAGACTTGGCAATTTTTTTTCAAAATAAGGGATGGCCTATTGAACAGTTCCATTTGATCGCTTGTCAAATAAAATTGTACATCAGATAGCAAACACATCCGTTTGCTCCGTGGCATTCGAACCATGCCGCTGGAGTGTACTGTGCGTGTATGATTAGCTAGATTCTTGACGAACAAGCACCGAATAGTTAACGGCTTCCACATCCCATGGACACAGACCACATCGTTTAAAACCGTTGCTCAAAATGGATTCAAAATTTTCCATTTTCATGCACCGCCATGGAGCAAAGGAGCTATTTCGCTTCGTGATAGCAACTCACCTACATGATCGATTCTCCAGTCAATCAGAAGTCAGAAGTAGAGCTTCAGTGGCCTAAAAAAACCCACATCCAATGGTTGGGTGATTTGGGTCGTGTTAGGCGGCAGGCAAATTAGAATTATATTCTTCTCTTTGCAAAAAGAGGTTGTTTGTATAGACACATGTGAGGAATGGCCGTCTACAAATACGAGTACTGGAAATTCAATATTTTCTTGCAGGAGCCAAGGGTAAAACACATCTTTGATGAAGAGAAAAAAAAGTATCTCTCGTCATCCAACCTGACTCAGTTTTTCCGGCTGCCCATCCTGATGGAAGTCTACGAAATATGTCACCAGGTATTTTTGTTTATAAGGGAAATAGTATCATGGTTGGCGCTGGAGAATGCCACCAGCGTTTCCGGAGAAAAGCGCCGTATACGATTCTTTATCGGAGTTACTAACTCGGGCATGAACTTGCCTGCCATTTTCTTCGGCCGAAACCACTTCCCTTCGTTGGGACCGTGCGAACTTCAACAGATCTCGTCCATGTTGAATATTCGCTTTGGATTTCTCATCAGATCCTCCAAATGACTTTTTTCAACAAATAAAGAAACTTCTTGAAACCATCGTCTCACGTGTTGCTCAGTCACGATGGTTCTGTTTTTAGACAGACTGCTTGGCACCCTTCGTGAAATGGTGGGATGGCGTTTCAAAAAACCGGCAACCCACTTGGTTCCAGGAACTCCATTAATGAAAGTGTTCTTGATGTTCATCTGTTTTACGTACTGTGCTACATTAGCTCAGAGACGTTGGGTATTTACAGGAAACTCGCTTTGGCCATGTCAATAATCAATTGGACAATTCGATTCTCATCCTCCAGGACTGAGGAACTGTCGGAGCGCCTAGTGAAGTTCTGTATCGGTTCTTGATTTTATCGCGGATTGTGCTTTCCGGTACATTACACATCCGGGAGGTAGCACGAATGGTGGTTCCACTTCTCACAAGGTCTAACGCGTTGTGCAATCGATCCACAGTGTACTGCATTCGTTTTACTGGAGGCATTCTGGAAAAGAAACTCAAACACGGATTTAGGAAATCATGAATTTTGCGAAGCCCTTTATCCGTGGTTCAGATTATGAGAATAAAAATGCACAAAACCAATAATGAATGAGTGAATCTCATGTTAAATTGACAATCCATACCTGAAGCAACACAATCGTTCCGTTATAAATTTTATTTTACACACTTTTCACTAAAAAAAACGAACCGAACTTTATATCACGTCCGCGGCAATGCTGCTACGCATGAGAAAAAAAATGGCAGCTCATGACAAGAATTTTTATTTTATTTTTTTATTCGTGCACGTGGGCCTAGATGTCAACATAGTTATGCCTTAGTGAAGTTGACTCTTTTTTCTAACATTCGCGGTAATCATTTATAAAATATTCCATTCAAGATATCAAAATATTCCGTATTTTATGTTAAAGCACGATGTTAGGCCGCTGCGCGACAGTTAGGGCAGGTCACGGTAATGCTTCAAAAACATGTGGTTACCTCGTTCGGGTACACCGACTATCACAATTTCACCACCGGGTTCTTCCCAGTTCGCAACTTCAATCTCCAGCCTGCTGATTTCAAGTTTGATGTCGAGTTGTTCCTTGGAACACCATAAACCAGAACGCACCGCCTGTCGCATTATGGGAGACCCTGCGCTTGGTGTTTGATATAGTCGAAACGACGCTGTTTCCCTACCTTCAGAGTCGTTCTGGCCCTGCGGTCGGGATTGGCAGTGGGGTTTCCCAACCGCTACTTTCAGGCAAGTATGTTTCTGTTGAAACAACTCATTGCCTGATCCCAGCTTTCGTGTTCCAGCACTGCCTCTAACTATGTCAAGCTCTTCAGCATTGACAATGCTGCTTCCCTCAACACTTTCCAGCATGAAATGAACGAAATTCAACGATACGCGGAGCCTTCTGACCGTAAATAAGCTTTCCACCGAACCAGCTCTACCTGGACGCACACTTGCCACTTGTCCAAAGGTAGTCCCTACCCCTCTCATCGCAGTCGGCCCTGTGTTTGAGTTAGGAGATGGGGTCTTCCGGATTCCGAGTAAGTATTTTCAACCAACGGACACTGCCACCCTGACGGTATTTCCTTTCCCAGTGCAAAATTCAGCTATTGTCATCTACTTCCAGAATGTTGGTGGAATGGACGGCCTCACGGATAATTATCGGTTTGCGATCATGGATCATTGCTATGACATTATAAGTCTTGACTGAGACATTGTTAGATTCTCGGACTGTTTCAAGTATTCCGCTGCGATCGGAACACAAACAATAGCAGGAAATCGACCGGCGCACAGTGGTTCCCCATAGGCCATAAATGAAGAAATCGCATGTCAATATTTTCAAATTCAATTTATTTTCCGACATTTAATATAGCCTGAAGTTTACGATGGCATCAATAGTATCATGAAGTTTTGTGAAGATTGTTTACTATTGAGCTTGCAAAGTCACTCGTTTGTCATATTTTAGCAGCCATCAAAAGCGCTTCATTTGGTATAGTAAAACTTTACTGTTTTTCAGTGAATTTGTGCATTTCAACGCGGTTTTTTGCCATGGATATTCAAAAACAAGGTATGTATTATCATTTCTGGGGGTTTTGGGGGATTAAATATCCACTATTAACAGCTATGTGTATGTAAACAAAGGCAAATTTACGAATAAACTAATGTAATCGATGAACTTCATGTTAACTTTTAAGTATGATCTTAAGTGAATTTACGTGAACCACGTATACCAAAATGTTGGTAAGATGTCATTCATCAACCACAAACACATTTTAACTGCAAGTATCTGCAAGTAAACTTGTGGGAAAGGATTGAAGTTGTGGCATTTTTTGACTTATTCGTGGTTCTATGTCCAAAACGCTTAATTGAATTTAGTTCAACTTTTCCACTTTTACGTGAATTTAGGCATTTGAACGTGTTTTTTTTGCCATGGGTATGTTTTACCATTTTTGAGCTTTTGGGGAGTATTGAAATCCGACATGAATAGTTTTGTGTACGTAAACAAAGGCGTATAAACTAATAAAATCAATTAATTTTCATGTTTACTTTTAACAATGATCTTAAGCTAATTTACATGAAACACGTGTACCAAAATGTCGGAAAGATGTCATCCATTAACCACAAACACATTTTAGCCAGCAAATATATGCAACTAAACTTGCGCGAAAGGATTTAAGTTGTTGCATTTTTGACTTTCCGAGTCTGTCCAAAGCGGATTCGGTTCAACTTTCCCGCTTTTAAGTGAATTTCAAAGGTATTTCAACATGGTTCTTTGTCATGGATATCATAAAACAAGGCATGTATCACCATTTCTAGAGGTTTTGGGGAGTATTGTTATTTTCTATTAGGAACAGTTGTGTATGTATAAAGAAAGCTACAAAAGCTTATACCGTGGACCCCGCTAATCTGAACGACAACGCATGCATATTAACAGCAGCTGAATCAAAAACAAGAACATCAAGCAGTTTAGGCTCAACCATGCCCGCAAGATATCGCGAGTAGCAACCAACACTCACTTGTTACACAGATTATTGTTGCAGCTCCGATCCATTCATCACTAGCCCAAGCCAGGTATCAATGAAAAAAATTGGCTTATTATCAGTTAGCATTGATTCATTAATTCGTTAATAAAGATTTGTTTTTGTTTATTTCTAAATTTATTGAAATGAACTTTCATAAACTATTGTAATTGTAATTGTAATTTCTCAGTCCCTACCCTGGCAGATCACTGTCCGCCCATCTGCGTTTGGGATAGGCGAGAACCTACCAAGCCTACCCGTTGATATGCCCTGAACCATATAACACACCGGGATCTTCCACAAGCAGGCGCCGGTTATTAACTAACCAGTCCCAACAAGTGTTGGATTCATTACATGAGAGGATAGTAGGAGGCAGAAAGTGAAGCAAGAGTGAGGGGCGTTTGAATGCTGAAACGAAAACGAAATAATGATTTAGTGATTATTGTAATTGATAAGTTCAAGTTTGAATAGTTCTCATCTGTTTCTTCTCTATTAGTTGTTGTTGCACTGATACAAGTGCAGGTTTGTCAACTTGCTCTTTGATTTCCACACCGCTCGTATATTGTGCAGGACGCATTAACATACATGGAAAGATTACAAACATAATAAAGATATTCGTTAGTGGTAACATATATACGCTTTCTTATCGTATGTGTTTGTGTAGAAAGTTAAATGTTTTACATTTTAGTACCGATTTCCGATTTGAACTGATTTATACCAACAGTAAAGGATACTATTGGGGCCACTCACAAATTGTGATGGTGGTTTTCATTGAGAAAACAAGGTAATTAATAGTAAAATATTTAACTTTCACACAAACACACTTGATAAGAAAGCGTATATATGTTACCACTAACGAATATCTTTATTATGTTTGCAATCTTTCCATGTATGTTAATGCGTCCCGCACAATATACGAGCGGTAGTGGAAATCAAAGAGCAAGTTGACAAACCTGCACTTGTATCAGTGCAACAACAACCAATAGGAGAAGAAACAGATGAGAACTATTCAAACTTGAACTTATCAATTACAATAATCACTAAATCATTATTTCGTTTTCGTTTCAGCATTCAAACGCCCCTCACTCTCTTGCTTCACTTTCTGCCTCCTACTATCCTCTATGTAATGAATCCAACACTTGTTGGGACTGGTTAGTTAATAACCGGCGCCTGCTTGTGGAAGATCCCGGTGTGCTATATGGTCTAGGGCATATCAACGGGTAGGCTTGGTAGGTTCTCGCCTATCCCAAACGCAGATGGGCGGACAGTGATCTGCCAGGGTAGGGACTGAGAAATTACAATTACAATTACAATAGTTTATGAAAGTTCATTTCAATAAATTTAGAAATAAACAAAAACAAATCTTTATTAACGAATTAATGAATCAATGCTAACTGATAATAAGCCAATTTTTTTTTCATTGATACCTGGCTTGGGCTAGTGATGAATGGATCAGAGCTTAACAATAATCTGTGTAACAAGTGAGTGTTGGTTGCTACTCGCGATATCTTGCGGGTATGGTTGAGCCTAAACTGCTTGATGTTCTTGTTTTTTGATTCAGCTGCTGTTAATATGCATGCGTTGTCGTTCAGATTAGCGGGGGTCCACGGTATAAGCTTTTGTAGCTTTCTTTTATACATACACAACTGTTCCTAATAGAAAATAACAATACTCCCCAAAACCTCTAGAAATGGTGATACATGCCTTGTTTTATGATATCCATGACAAAGAACCATGTTGAAATACCTTTGAAATTCACTTAAAAGCGGGAAAGTTGAACCGAATCCGCTTTGGACAGACTCGGAAAAGTCAAAAAATGCAACAACTTAAATCCTTTCGCGCAAGTTTAGTTGCATATATTTGCGGCTAAAATGTGTTTGTGGTTAATGGATGACATCTTTCCGACATTTTGGTACACGTGTTTCATGTAAATTAGCTTAAGATCATTGTTAAAAGTAAACATGAAAATTAATTGATTTTATTAGTTTATACGCCTTTGTTTACGTACACAAAACTATTCATGTCGGATTTCAATACTCCCCAAAAGCTCAAAAATGGTAAAACATACCTGATGGCAAAAAACACGTTCAAATGCCTAAATTCACGTAAAAGTGGAAAAGTTGAACTAAATTCAATTAAGCGTTTTGGACATAGAACCACGAATAAGTCAAAAAATGCCACAACTTCAATCCTTTCCCACAAGTTTACTTGCAGATACTTGCAGTTAAAATGTGTTTGTGGTTGATGAATGACATCTTACCAACATTTTGGTATACGTGGTTCACGTAAATTCATAAGATCATACTTAAAAGTTAACATGAAGTTCATCGATTACATTAGTTTATTCGTAAATTTGCCTTTGTTTACATACTACATAGCTGTTAATAGTGGATATTTAATCCCCAAAACCCCCAGAAATGATAATACATACCTTGTTTTTGAATATCCATGGCAAAAACCAGCGTTGAAATGCACAAATTCACTGAAAAACAGTAAAGTTTTACTATACCAAATGAAGCGCTTTTGATGGCTGCTAAAATATGACAAACGAGTGACTTTGCAAGCTCAATAGTAAACAATCTTCACAAAACTTCATGATACTATTGATGCCATCGTAAACTTCAGGCTATATTAAATGTCGGAAAATAAATTGAATTTGAGAAATACTGACATGCGATTTCTTCATTTATGGCCTATGGGGAACCACTGTGCGCCGGTCGATTTCCTGCTATTGTTTGTGTTCCGATCGCAGCGGAATACTTGAAACAGTCCGAGAATCTAACAATGTCTCAGTCAAGACTATAATGTCATAGCAATGATCCATGATCGCAAACCGATAATTATCCGTGAGGCCGTCCATTCCACCAACATTCTGGAAGTAGATGACAATAGCTGAATTTTGCACTGGGAAAGGAAATACCGTCAGGGTGGCAGTGTCCGTTGGTTGAAAATACTTACTCGGAATCCGGAAGACCCCATCTCCTAACTCAAACACAGGGCCGACTGCGATGAGAGGGGTAGGGACTACCTTTGGACAAGTGGCAAGTGTGCGTCCAGGTAGAGCTGGTTCGGTGGAAAGCTTATTTACGGTCAGAAGGCTCCGCGTATCGTTGAATTTCGTTCATTTCATGCTGGAAAGTGTTGAGGGAAGCAGCATTGTCAATGCTGAAGAGCTTGACATAGTTAGAGGCAGTGCTGGAACACGAAAGCTGATCAGGCAATGAGTTGTTTCTAACAGAAACATACTTGCCTGAAAGTAGCGGTTGGGAAACCCCACTGCCAATCCCGACCGCAGGGCCAGAACGACTCTGAAGGTAGGAAACAGCGTCGTTTCGACTATATCAAACACCAAGCGCAGGGTCTCCCATAATGCGACAGGCGGTGCGTTCTGGTTTATGGTGTTCCAAGGAACAACTCGACATCAAACTTGAAATCAGCAGGCTGGAGATTGAAGTTGCGAACTGGGAAGAACCCGGTGGTGAAATTGTGATAGTCGGTGTACCCGAACGAGGTAACCACATGTTTTTGAAGCATTACCGTGACCTGCCCTAATTTCGCGCAGCGGCCTAACATCGTGCTTTTAACATAAAATACGGAATATTTTGATATCTTGAATGAATATTTTATAAATGATTACCGCGAATGTTAGAAAAAAGAGTCAACTTCACTAAGGCATAACTATGTTGACATCTAGGCCCACGTGCACGAATAAAAAAATAAAATAAAAATTCTTGTCATGAGCTGCCATTTTTTTTCTCATGCGTAGCAGCATTGCCGCGGACGTGATATAAAGTTCGGTTCGTTTTTTTTAGTGAAAAGTGTGTAAAATAAAATTTATAACGGAACGATTGTGTTGCTTCAGGTATGGATTGTCAATTTAACATGAGATTCACTCATTCATTATTGGTTTTGTGCATTTTTATTCTCATAATCTGAACCACGGATAAAGGGCTTCGCAAAATTCATGATTTCCTAAATCCGTGTTTGAGTTTCTTTTCCAGAATGCCTCCAGTAAAACGAATGCAGTACACTGTGGATCGATTGCACAACGCGTTAGACCTTGTGAGAAGTGGAACCACCATTCGTGCTACCTCCCGGATGTGTAATGTACCGGAAAGCACAATCCGCGATAAAATCAAGAACCGATACAGAACTTCACTAGGCGCTCCGACAGTTCTCAGTCCTGAGGATGAGAATCGAATTGTCCAATTGATTATTGACATGGCCAAAGCGAGTTTCCCTGTAAATACCCAACGTCTCTGAGCTAATGTAGCACAGTACGTAAAACAGATGAACATCAAGAACACTTTCATTAATGGAGTTCCTGGAACCAAGTGGGTTGCCGGTTTTTTGAAACGCCATCCCACCATTTCACGAAGGGTGCCAAGCAGTCTGTCTAAAAACAGAACCATCGTGACTGAGCAACACGTGAGACGATGGTTTCAAGAAGTTTCTTTATTTGTTGAAAAAAGTCATTTGGAGGATCTGATGAGAAATCCAAAGCGAATATTCAACATGGACGAGACTGTTGAAGTTCGCACGGTCCCAACGAAGGAAGTGGTTTTGGCCGAAGAAAATGGCAGGCAAGTTCATGCCCGAGTTAGTAACTCCGATAAAGAATCGTATACGGCGCTTTTCTCCGGAAACGCTGGTGGCATTCTAGCGCCAACCATGATACTATTTCCTTATAAACAAAAAATACCTGGTGACATATTTCGTAGACTTCCATCAGGATGGGCAGCCGGAAAAACTGAGTCAGGTTGGATGACGAGAGATACTTTTTTTTCTCTTCATCAAAGATGTGTTTTACCCTTGGCTCCTGCAAGAAAATATTGAATTTCCAGTACTCGTATTTGTAGACGGCCATTCCTCACATGTGTCTATACAAACAACCTCTTTTTGCAAAGAGAAGAATATAATTCTAATTTGCCTGCCGCCTAACACGACCCAAATCACCCAACCATTGGATGTGGGTTTTTTTAGGCCACTGAAGCTCTACTTCTGACTTCTGATTGACTGGAGAATCGATCATGTAGGTGAGTTGCTATCACGAAGCGAAATAGCTCCTTTGCTCCATGGCGGTCATGAAAATGGAAAATTTTGAATCCATTTTGAGCAACGGTTTTAAACGATGTGGTCTGTGTCCATGGGATGTGGAAGCCGTTAACTATTCGGTGCTTGTTCGTCAAGAATCTAGCTAATCATACACGCACAGTACACTCCAGCGGCATGGTTCGAATGCCACGGAGCAAACGGATGTGTTTGCTATCTGATGTACAATTTTATTTGACAAGCGATCAAATGGAACTGTTCAATAGGCCATCCTTATTTTGAAAAAAAAATTGCCAAGTCTAGAATTCCACCTCTTGAAATGTTCGTCTTGACCAGAAAACAAACATCCTGAAATTTGAAGATCGTACGTTGACGTTAAGTGCTCCCCCAACGGACCTGATACTTTGAGAGTTAACCGTCAAATGTGCTAATTTTCTGCAGCTCGTTATTTTTTATGTTACTTGAAAATCGGAAATATTATATTTTTCTCAGAAACTGAGAATTCATAACAAATCTGTCAGTGGTTAAAGATCGTCAATCGGCCGATAAACAACCGAGATACGGCTATTTCCGTAAAATGCAGTTTTTTGCCCGGTTGCCTGACACTTCTTATGTTGAAAAACTCCCTTTTTAATTTATCTGTAACTCTGCGTACCCTTAACCAAATTAGATGCAACTTTATCCATACGATCCACAAAGTTATCCTAGAGTAGCGGACATTTAGTTATTTTCCGTAGTTCCGGATTCCATTATCGGGAATCGTGAAGGAAGTACCCTACCAGTGTAATGGCCAGAGTTAGAACTGTATCAAACCTGGCTTGCGACATATCAGACTTCATGATTTTACAAACCAATACCACTGGTGAGTCAACCTGAGAGTATTCTTTCACTTCATGAAGATCGGCTTCGTTGAGAGTCCGTCCGGTGTTTTACCATCATTTTGTCTGGACCCCCGATCGTTAGCAGCGTTCGGAGAAGTAGTTTGCTTGGCCACAGGTGCGAATACTTTGTCGTAGTCCGTGTCATTCCGCTCCGAAAAAAACGTGGTGCGACCAACCTGTCCTTGTGTCGCACTTCTTCCAAGCGACATTCTCATCATGACAGAAGGCTTGATACTGATGCGCGCCACCTGCGGTATTCCTTTCGTAAC